>JADBJO010003717.1:52500-85000 GCA_016801955.1 Conus betulinus
GGATTTACGGCGTGAACATATTCCAAGGAAATTTCATGAAGACCCCTGTTCATTTCGAGCTGCTTTACTGATGGCTAATCAAAATGAAGGAGTTTTAAAGAACATTTGCATGTACTTATACAAAGCACTTAAGAGGCGCACAATTTGCTCAGTTGAATGAACTTAGCTGTTACAGTTACTGTGTATATTGGATATCCTTCTGTCAGCTACTTGTTGTCAGACGATGTAGTATATTGCCGTGTTGCATGAATGGTTCTGCTTACACTGTTCCCCCATCAGAAGGGGCCTTGGCCTAAACTGATTAAACTATTTTTCTCTCTCTCTCTCTCTCTCTCTCTCTCTCTCTCTCTCTCTCTCTCTGAATCTTGGTGGTCCATCTTTTAAACATTTCAAAATACACTGTGGTCAACTACAGTAATCTTGGTAGAAGAGAGGTGGGTGGGAGTGGGGTGGGACTGAACGGATGGTATCCCATTGAAACATGTCTATGTGTTACGGTCACTCCATGATGTATAATGCAGGCCGACCTTGAGCAAATAGTCGAAAAGAAAGGGAAATACAGACAATTTACATCAAATAACAGATCCTTTGCTTTATTGTTTGCTTTAAACACACACACACACACACACACACACACACACACACACTCACACACACATACACACACACACTCACACACACATACCTCCCCCCCCACCCACACACACACACATTCACACGCATAATACACACACACACACACACACACACACACACACACACACACACACACACACACACACACCTGGTTTACTGGTCATGAAAAAAAAAATCATGTCATATTACATGTCACAATGTCGACAGATGCCGTTCAAAATCGAATGTGTTCAGGAATCTGCAATATCCGTTCATAGAGCATGTAAGCGATTGCTGAAATGGCAAACAAAATTATTCTGAGGGCGTGGCACTGAATATAGATGTTCAACATCACAGACGCCAACAGGTAAAAGTACAGTCCAGTTTCTGATTCAGATTATTTTTTTTTTTCCATTTTAACTCCGCTTCATCTTCTATATAAATGATGTCATAATGGTCTTGAGGGTGAACAGGGAATCTCTACGAATTATGTTCGGCATTATTTTTGCCCCCGTGCACCCAAAATGGTAACGTGTTTTTTTTTTTACGGTAGGAGGAGCCATGAACAGTTTCGCTCTCGAACAGCCAACGGAGAGGAGAAAGTGCGAAGACCATAAATAGCGGAAGGCTAACGTTATGGATAACGGTGAGGAGTTTCTCATCTCACGCCTGAGGGAAACCCTGCGCACACTCCGCTGCTCCCTGCTATAGGACGCAGTAGTTTACGGCTCCACTGAACTGGTTGGCAGACTGTCTGACAGGCAGGACACGCAGGCAAACAGACAGACGTTGCAGTCAGACTGACCGACATGCAAGCAGTGATATGCATTCCCTTTGTGCTCGTGTGCATATACCTTAAATCTCGCTAAACTCCCTCTGCCTCATAACACACACACACACACACACACACACACACACACACACACACACACACACACACACACACACACACACACCGCACACACTATATATTCTACATTAGTGTGTGCTGTCCTAAACTGGGAAATCTTCATTCGTAACCACGAAGCGTATTATTCTGGGATAACTTGACTGGTATACAGTGGATACACGTGATTCGTCAAGTTGGTAGATTGGACAGATATACAGAGACGGTAGATGTTTGATTCACCAACTACGACAACCCGATTGATACGCAGGGTGCATGTTTGATTCATAAATTGGAACATTGCAGTTGATAAAAAGGGGACACGTGTGGTTTCTAAACTGAAAAAAAAAGTGATAGACGTACAGCAAATACTTGTGACTCATCAACATGAACAATTTGATTGATATGCTGAAAAAGTGTACTCTCAAAGATTAAACGGGGGGAAAACTTATTGGCATAAAGGTGATATGCCTGGCTCTCAAAATGAAGAAAATCATTTCATTAAAGAAAGGATTTTTCTGATTGAATAAAGAAGCCTTGACCCCTACATATAGACCATGGTAGGTTCATCAACTGGAAAAAAAAAACTTGATTGATACACAAAGTGTATGTCTGGTTATGTACAACGAACCCGTGACTGACATAAAGAGAAATATTTCTGGTTACCATATCTTGATTGCTATACACAAAACATCTCATTCTATCATTGACAAAGTTTTTGCGAGCTGTTGTATATTAGTCAGAGCGACATTCAATGATTTAGAGGCCCTGTCAATAACAGATTCAGGCAAACAGCAAAAGACAGCTTTTATCCTCGCTTGCTTCTGAGACTATAAAATCGCAAGGAAGCAATACTTTCCGAGACTATAAAATCGCAAGAAAACAATAATTTCTTCTTCAAAAAGAACAATAAAGCTTTCCTGATGAGCAGAAACAGACAGTACTGAATATAAAACAAGGCATCACGGAAGCTCCCCCCTCCCAGGAAAATGCCTGGATGTTCCCACTTCGGAAATCTGTCTTCAAATAATCGTACACGAAAAAGCAAAATCAGCGAACTATGTCCAAGATCGTCGCAAAAAAAAAAAAAAAAAAAAAAAAAAAAAACCAGCAAAGTAACAACGAAAGTAACCAGCCTGTTACATCAAAGATTTTCTCCAAAGGTGACAGTTTTGAAATGACAGTGCTGAGTCATGACGGGATTACCCGATCCTATGGGTTAACAACAACAACATTAGCAAAACCAACATCAACATCATAACAACAACAACAATGATACTAATAGTGATAATAGTAAAAGCAACAACAGCAACAACAACAACAACAACAATAATGATAAAAGCTTGGCAATCCCCTGAATATGGATACTTACTGTAAAACATAAAGCGCGCTAAAACAGGCGCATGATTAATCCAGTAAAATAATACACTGAATGAAATGGTCTGAATTACTTAACATATTGATTTCCAAGCACTTGCTAAACCAGAACATTGAAGGTGTACCATGGGCGGCCGTTCCAGGGTGACGGCAAACCAGAACAGGGGCGCTACTGAATCTTGCTGTCGGGGATATCGTTAGCGACTTCTGCACACCTCGTGCCTCATCCGACTGTGTTTGATCAAATAAAAAGGGGAACAACCGAATCTGTGTCTTGAAATCCGATGAGTGATAGAGTGAAAAGGTTCGGTACAGTCATTGTAGTCTATGATATTACAAAAAACAAACAAACAAAAACCGCATGATTGTGAAAGATTGATTTCAGCTCAAGCAAGAGGTTCGAGTTCTTTTCTTTCCCACTTGTGGGCTAAATCCTTAAAAAAGCCTGTTTTTTCGAGATTGCTATTCTTGTTGTAAACCTTAACTTAGGCGATTGTTTTGCAGTAAAATGTCCTCAAAAGGTATCAATAATGAGTTAGATCTTTTGAAACCTTGAGACTTTGCATAAATTGATGATGCACAAATAATGCATCCCACACTGACCATCCTTTCCACCTCAAAGTGTAGGCCTCTATAAATAAACTGGGTATCATATAAACTGCCGCAAATCGAGCTATCTGCCGATCATGGATGATACTGAGGTCACCATACACGGCCTCTCTTTTTATATCCCGGATATCAACGTAGTCCAGACTTGAAGCGGCCAGTGATGTATCATAGAACAAGTTCCGCTGGTCTATGTCACCAGGGAGAAAGAAACACAACTAATACATATCGCGAATGAGCCACTGAAAAAGACAATAACTGACAGCAGTTGAAATGGTCTTGATGATAGGTACGTTCCATTCCAGACCGCCTCTCGATTTAGCGGTCCTTGGTGTGCTGTTGGACTGTTGGACTGATTTCCCAGTTATCCACTAACCTTTCCTGTTTTGTGCGTTGCATCAAAAGACCCCTCGAACATACCCACTGACTGGCGAGTACTGAAACATGTTTATCATCGATCTCCTGTTGGATACGAGTTACGGCAAGTTATAAAAATGTGTTCTAGAGTGGTTTTAAACCTAAACATTTGTACACATAATGTTCTGTACAGGATCGGTTTATCTAAGCGCTGTTTGTTCATGTCAGACTGTGATTAAAACATAACATTGCCGGGTGCTAAACTGATAAACAGTCGCCTCATCATGATGATGGGAGGGGAAGGGATGGAGCTGTCAGCGGGTAGACACAAAATTGTTTTGTTGATGGACAATACAAATTTGAAGGATCACAAATCAGAAGATGCTACAGCTGAAATCAATCAGTCATCAGAACTGTTCTGGGGGAACCGGTCTTCTGTTGGAAGTTTTCCTATAAGTACCAGCAAACTTTCCGGTCGTAAATCTTACTGTATATACTTACTGATATAGAGAGAGAGAGAGAGAGAGAGAGAGAGAGAGAGAGAGAGAGAGAGAGAGAGAGAGAGAGAGAGAGAGAGAGAGAGAGAGAGAGAGAGAGATGCGTCATGAGTCGAGTGGCGAGAGAGGATGACGAGGGAGAGAGAGATGCTGCACACTAAATGGTCAACAAAGCAAAAAGAAGTTATGGATGCAATGGAAAAATATAGTAAAAACTTTGCTAGTTCATTTTATTGATTTAGTTTGAGTCCAGTCTCTGTCAAAATACAAAACTGGCTCAAATCCTTCTCCTCTTGCAACGCTAAGTTTCCTTTTGATTAAAAAAAAAACCCGATACGTATATATAACAATTCTTTCCTCAGAACACAGTAATACAAACACCATTGTCTGTCAGTAATCCGTAAACTGAAAGTTTTTTTTTTTTTTTTTTTTTTGGTAAACCAGCATGTCAGGGTTGTAAGTGAAATAAATGAATTTGTTCAAAAACAATCTTGCCATGTTGCATCAAAAGAACAAGCAATCAATCATCTCCCTTTTAGAGTTGCAAGGTGCGCGCGTCTGTAATTTTCGACAGCATGCTTTTTTTCCCATGATTACTTTGTCAAATTATCGTGTGATTTGGAATCATTATATTCTATGTTTAAAGAAGGTATCTGTTCAAATGATTTGCCTAATATTACAGTAATGTACTACTATTCCATATCTAATTTTGGATGCAAAGTTTCAGCCATCTTCTTAAAAAGGTACGTTCTTTCTTTATACTTGGAGTTCATTCATATATTTAGGGTTTTGCTTTACAGGTTTTTTTTTTTTCGCTTCCCGGATTTGTAAGAACTTTTTCCCACACAGGTTTTGCTTCAAACGGGGTAACAGACGGAAATTCCGTAGTATGCAGTTTGAACTGTATGAGGGAGGAGAGGGAGGGAGTGGCAAGGGATGAAGAAAAGAGGGGGGGGGGGGGGGGGAAGAGGAGAGTATGGGGGAAGTAGGGATTGCTGTTCTAAATAGATCACAGTGAACATGGTTTCATGGGCACTGGTATTATCGTGTGAGCTGAGTTTTTTGACAGAAGGATCACGTAACTGGATTAGGTAGGTTCTACATAATTAATTGTTTTTATTGTAAACATTACATATAGACCATGGCAGAACGTTAGGTGTTGATGTAAACAGACAATGGTCAATATCATAGTCAGACTATTTCAGTTGTTTGATCCCTTCAGGAAGCAGTTCAATAGGCATTCTTCAGCATCTTCCAGCTTTCCCGATTTGACTGTCTAGGATGAAGGGAATCCAGGTTTGAATTTCAACACAGACATACGTCCCTAAAATGATCTAAGATAGCTTGTTTTGAAAAAAAAAAAGCATATTAGTATGCTTTTTACAATATTCAGTGAGCTGACTTTTCCATTCTGTGCACATGGATATCACAAAAGCTGAACCTGCCTCTGCAAATAAGTCCAATCTGTGCTGCAAAAGGGCGGAGGACGGAGACCTACGTGTCAAGCTGCCATCCTCATCCCGCTTAACTGTGATGACATCCTGGTCCCCCAGCTCCCATCATGTCTGAACCGACTCTGACAGTCTGTGATCTATTGCTCCATTGTTCTTGACTCACTCACTCTCTCTCACTCTCTCTCTCTCTCTCTCTCTCTCTCTCTCTCTCTCTCTCTCTCTCTCTCTCTCTCTCTCTCTCTCCTGCCTGCTGTCTGTCTGTCTGTCTGCCTGACTCTCTCTCTCTATCTCTCTCCATACACCAACCACACTTTCGCACATTTACACACACCAGGGTACTCTCTCTCTCCCTCCACACACACACACACACACACACACACACACACACACACACACACACACACACACACACACACACACACATCCAAGCCTTGAGACGAATGGTTGGAAAAGTTTGCTATTCATAACACCCTTCCCCCCTTTCTCCCCCCCCGTCCCCTTTACCTCTCCTCCTGCTTTCCATTCCATCCCCCCCCCACGTTCCCACTACTTCCCGCCCCCCCCCCCCCTCCTCTTCTTCGGACAGACATAGATAACTCGTGAAGATTTTCTCATCTCACGCTTCATAGACCCCCTTGCCTCCAGTCCAGCGCTGTGGATGCTGTGATTTATACAGCTCCACCGAGACACCGAGTCAGTGAACCCCTGCGAGCCAGGCTTGGGCCTGGTCTGATGACAGACGTCAGTAGTTTGGATCATCATCCATCTACGAGTGCGTTTGAATCATGAATTGAAGGAAAAAAAAGCGATCTGTTTATAGTTAACCCGAAAAGGAAGGACAGGACAGTCCCTGGGTTTGTGTGAAGGGGGAGTGTGACAGTTATGGGCACGAAGACGTTTGTTGACTATCAGCCCGAACGGAAAAGGTAGCCCGTGGGTTGTGTTCCTAACGGAAGTGACCGTCACAGATACAATAACGTTTAATTGCACAGACCTGACGGTAAACAAATATTCATGAATCAACTGAAAATCAATGCGTCCATTTTTTTTTTCCCGCGTTACAATAACTGTGCGAGCGACAACAGAGAACTTTAAAATGAAGTAAGATTTCAGTAACAGATTTCTATTGACATTGTTCTGTCGCGTTTGTACAAGTTTTAACAGAGAGAAAAGAACGTGTCAGTTAGCTCTACTCTAAACCTGGATGAACGTGGCGTCAAAATTGTGGGGGCTAAACGCTTGTATTCCTTACTAACTGCGGTGCACTCGCTCTTTTCCGTTCCGGCGTGTTGGTTTGCTTCCCGTTGGCGACCAATATCCGTGCCGTCAAAATCATACTGCAGTTGGTACTGCAATGACACAAGGTTCAGATAACACGCTGGTAAAATCGGAACAGGCTCCATTGAACACACCTAAACCATGCCCAGTAGAGCAGCATCTCTTATGTTCTGCATGACGCCCAGGTGCCGACAACTCATGCTGGACTGCTGGCAGTCGAATTGTAACACAAATAAACCTGGGTGTGGCTGTGTGTGAGTGGGTGTCAGAATGAGCGGCCGGGGTAGGGGGTGGGGGGTCGGGGGTAGGGGGGAGGGCCAGTAAGAGGGCGCAACGGATTTAACAGCAAACAATGAAATAATAAAAGCAAAAAAATAAGTGATAATAGCGCAGTAACAATAACATTTACAATGACAGCAAAGAATGAAAAAAAAAAACTTTGCCAGCGATAAAAAGTCAGTCTATTTTACCCGGAAGGAAGAGCCACAACAAACCCTGACAAAAAGTGGCCTTAGTTTGAAGCCTTGCATAGGCTGAAAAGGAATGAACGGCACTCGCAACTCATCATTAGTATCTTGTTTACAACCCTGCTAACCGCAAAGCCCCAGCCACATCTCGCCCGCCTCCCTTCTGGAGAATGGAGCATGCTAAAAACAGCTTTTCACTTAAATTGTAAGAAAACGCACGAAAACTTTGAAAAACAACAAGGAGAGAGAGGAGGCTAAACGTATTGAGAAATGAAATAGTGTGTCCATTTCCTCGCTATATGTGGCCCTAAAACGTGAACACACACACACACACACACACACACACACACACACACACACACACACACACACACACACAGAGTCAGAGAGACAGAGACAGACAGACAGCAGGAGGGAGAGAAAGAGAAGCTGCATTAGCAGACCATGTAATCCTTAGAGAGAGAGAGAGAGAGAGAGAGAGAGAGAGAGAGAGAGAGAGAGAGAGAGAGAGAGAGAGGAGAGAGAGAGAGAGAGGAGAGAGAGAGAGAGAGAGAGAGAGAAAGGCCGGGCTGAGCTCAAACGCTGGACCAGAGAGACCACAATTTTACAGGAGAAAAGGGTTAGTGATAAATGTGATAGGATTCTACTCCCTCGCCTCACATCATGTCGGAACCAATTCCACTAGTCCATGATCTACTGCTATCACTGTGCTTCACTGTGCTGAGAGAGAGAGAGAGAGAGAGAGAGAGAGAGAGAGAGAGAGAGAGAGAGAGGGGGGAGAGAGGGAGGGATGGAGAGAGAGACAGAGAGGGAGAGATACAGAGTTTCACAAAAATAGAACACACACACACACACACACACACACACACACACACACAGACAGAGAGAGAGAGAGAGAGAGAGAGAGAGAGAGAGAGAGAGAGAGAGAGAGAGAGAGAGAGAGAGAGAGCATTTATTCACGTTTGATACATACGCTGAAATTTACATATGTACCTTTAAAAAAGAACGAAAAATCCCAGAATTTCTATATACTGGTTACAATAGAGGAAAAGTTATTTATTGAAAAAAAGAAAGAAAAACCACCTCGACCAACATGATCTCCACTCTAGAAAACATGTATTAAAAACATGTTATGTTATTTTGAGGAATATCGGACATCCACTACTATTCAGCCTCAACTGCCTAACGATTCCAGAGGTCTCTTTAAAGTACCAGAATTTGGTAGAAATTGACAGAAGCTCCCAGCAATTGTTTCTGGTATGGTCCAAACATTTTGATTCGCTGAAACACATCGTGGTTCTCGATTCCTCTGGAAACTTCGTATGTGCTTTGACTGGCTATGCTCCGTAAACTTTCTCGGACATTCCAGACTATTCTCTGATTAGTGACTGGCTGTCTTGATTCGTGTTTCTGGAACTTTTGCTTCGATAATCTGTAAGTAGTTGAAAGAAGGAGAGTGTGCTGAGGGAGAACTGAAATCTAAAGGGTTTGAGAAGGACACGTGTTGGTTTTGGGGACCGTTGCAATGATCGAGTGTTGATTAGCGAATGGTCCACTGTAATCACAAGCTTTTGACTTGTTATCAGAGTCGAACTTTTCTCTGTCCGGACTGATTTAACAAGAAATCAGAATCAGCTCTTGGCTGCAAATCATTTCAGTCAGCATTAGCCCTCTAGGTGCAAGACTTCTATCTTTTCCCTGTCCGGACTGATTTAACAAGAGATCGGAATCAGCTCTTGGCTGCAAATCATTTCAGTCAGCATTAGCCCTCTAGGTGCAAGAGTTCAATTCTTCTTTGTCGTAACCATTGTCCACTGGTTTTTCTCCCTGAAGGCGTGTTCATCTGCCTGTTCTGAAAAGTCTTCATATTTTTGCTCTATTTTTACAAGTTGTAATACGCCAGCTCTTTTGTTGCAGTCTGACAATGGATTAATGACAGCCGCCTTCAGCATGACCCAGTTTTATCCGCCTCAAGGACGTCAAACAGTTTAGATACGATCTTCCACATTGCTGTGCACGGTTTGCTGATAGCTCTATTGCGTCGATAACTTTGATAGCTCTGTTGTGTGGATAAGTTTTTCTTAAATGGACAATAAGAACACTGAAAACAAATCCATACAACAAAATAATACGACGGGACATAGGTAAACAAAGAGCATGCGAACCCAATATTTTTTTTCATAAGCAACGAACTTCATCACTCTATATCACAGACTGGGCAGCAACAAAGAGCTATCTTCAGTCGTCTAGCTTACATATTGCTGTGGAATCGAGAGCTTGAATCAAGAGGTAAATAATTGTGTAGCATAGCCTATCAACTTGCGAGGAAACCTGGCTGAACTGGCTTAATGAAAGGCAGTTACTGCTTCGTGTCCGATCTTTCAGATCACACTGTCAATGGGAGGTCTAAGCAATACTGAAAGGAGGGGTGGGTGAGTAATGGTTAGGTGCTGGCGTAGATGATGCTTGCGTAGCAGCAGTTGTAAACAGCCACCCAGGCACTCCAACCTTGAGAACAAATTGCAACGGGTGATGCACTAACAGTCCCCGCACAAGCGGTGGCTTTAGACGATTAATGGCTTGATAAGTTGTCAAGTTATATTACCCAAACCTGTCTGCAATACTGACAGCAGAATATTAAAAGCTTAGAATCGTGATCTATCATAACTCCCTCCTTTCCAGACTACGCAGTTTTGTTCTTTTGAACATCAGGAGCAGGCAACTCATACAGATCTTCTGTAGATTACTTACTTTCCACTCCATGCTTAACAGGCGCTTGTGCCTTCTGTCTGATGCCAGTTCAATATACATTCGACCATACAGACTGTTTATGAGTTCAAAACGCGCAGAACAATGAATAAAATGAACTGACCATGCATATGAACAAAGCTGAAATCTACCCGACTGGATACCATCAACAGATTGAAGGAATGCGGCTAAGCTGTTTTTGTCGTGTACAGCAATAACAGCCTGACCTATCAGACTCTCGACGGATACTGGGTCCTGTGGTTTAGAGGATCGTCGACGCCACGAGTATCCATGTCAGTATCAAAACATTGTCGTCTTACAGCTTAGGTCTGTGTGCCGCAAAAGTGTTGTTAAGTAACTCTCAATGATAAACACTTTTTCATCCGAGTCGTGGCATTCATGCCCTTGTCAGCAGACTGCGTGCATAGGAAAAAGATGAAAGGAGGAGGATGACAATGACGACTTCACAAAGTTAGCCTTGCATTGAAAAATCATGTCTACAGACGATGACATCCGTAATGCAGGAACAACAACGATATCGATTCGTCCTAAGTCTGCGGGCTGATTCAGCCACCCTGGTGTTCCCGCTGCCAGCACCAGAGATGAGACACACTGGACGGTCAGAGCCCGGCGCCAGACAGCCGGCAGGTTCATCGGCCTGACGTCCCTCAGGACCAGCACAGCCACTGCTAGTGTGCTGAGGCCAGTGTGGGGAGAACTGCCGGCAGGTTCATCGGCCTGACGTCCCTCAGGACCAGCACAGCCACTGCTAGTGTGCTGAGGCCAGTGTGGGGAGAACTGCCGGCAGCAATCCACGTCAGCCTCGGCAATCAGATCATCCACACCCGACTTGATGAGAGTGGCATCCGACCACGGGGTAGTTGTCCTCCACTGACCCAGGCCTAATTGCCTGTCGTGTGGACTGGTTTTCACGTCTGCTGTCACGGACAAGGGCCCGGCACACCTCTGTTCTCTTCATTGATGAATCTGGTTTCAGCCTGTTCTTCACCTCCAGGAGTTTGAACCCCGAGATGTCAAGGATTTTTTTTTTTTTTCCATTATGGGGTGTGAGAGTCGTAAAATCGCTATGGTGGTGGGGCCTGCGTGATGTAGGTTGGTTATCGACCAGTGGTAAAATACATCTGCATCACGTCCAGGAGCATCGGATAATTATACCATTACAGAAATTAGGACGGGGATGTGAACCTCTAGCTAAATCGAGCTCCCAGTGCCCCTCAAATTGTCCTTAACACTCACAAGTGTACAGAGATCCAGTGTCCCTCAAATTGTCCTTAACACTCACAAAATGTACATAGATCCAGTGTCACTCAAACTGTCCTTAACACTCACAAGTGTACAGAAATCCAGTGTCCCTTAAATTGTCCTTAACACTCATAAGTGTACAGAGATCCAGTGCCCCTCAAATTGTCCTTAACACGCACAAGTGTACCGCTCTTTGAAAGCTACCTGATACACCCCTGAACTGGGAGAAACTGGCTGACAGTCAGTCACGTGGTAGAGGGGGCAGACTGACAATCATCAGTTGGTGACTAGATGAGGGAGGGGTAGATCGACAATCAATCAAGTGTGGATAGATTCAGGAGGGGCAGATCGACAATCAATCAGGTGGCGGATAAATCAAGGAGGGACAGGTCAACTATCAGTGGTGGTGGTGGTGGATAGATCAATGAGGGGAAGATCAACTATTACATGGTGGATAGATTAAGAAGGGGCATATTGACAGTCAAGGAGGTGGTGGATAGATAAGAAGGGACAGAACAACTCTCAATCACACGGTGAACAGAGTAAGAGGGGCATGTCAACAGTCAATTACGTGGTGGATAGATTAAGGAGGAAAAGCTAAATTATTAGTCAGGCGATTGATCGATTAAGACAAAGGAGGAGCGAACTGATAATCAGGTGATGAATAAATCTGAAAGGGGAAAAAATCACTATCAATGTCAGGTGGCGGGTTGGTGAATAGACCAATCGACAACCGCTCCCCGTCACTCTGCTGTGCAATATGACCAGCACACCTGCCAGATGTGGATTAGTCGATGGACGCTCTCGAGGCAACGTACGTCTGACAACATCAGCACCATGGTCGCTCTGTTTTTCGCGGCGTCTTCTTACTTGTGTGCTCTCCTGACTTACTGCTTGAGTACTTGCAATCATATACCATCAGTAAGCAATCTGACTGTTAATCATACACCCCACACCAAAAGGGAAAATGAGAAACATTCAGACTCCAGAGGACAGACTGCGCCTGATGGAGGTATTTTCTTTCCACTGCCCTCCAAACCAACACATTGATTATACCGTCTGAAAACGTGTATCGATCTTGCAATATATATCTCACACAGCTGATAAAAACACCTGGATATGAAAGCTGTTACAGAAGAAAAGCCCGTTGTATTGCAGCAGTTTCTCAGGTTCAGAAGTCCGGAGTCCGATGGTAGAGAGAACAATTTCACTGGAATCTTCCTTAGATTCAGTAGACAGTCATCCCTCCTCTGGTATCTTGTCCTGCAACTGCTGTTCACAAAAGGACTGCAGAACCACATACCTGCCCGGCGGATATTTGTGTGCTGATCTCTGCTGTAAAAGCTGGTCGACAAAGGCAAGTCTTTACTCACGGAAGGTTTGAGGTCCGTGGGTTGCCCTTATTGGGATAAGCCAGCCTACCAAAGCCAATGTCCATCGTACTCCATATCATGATATGCATCATATCGTGACTCAAGAGGAGCCGATCGGGTGTTACATCAAGCCTACTCCAGGTAACGAATAAGATCGTTGGTGCTGAACTTATGTTCGTCACAGCATTCCTCTGGGCTCTGAAGCTAACATCTGTTTTATTTACAACCCATTCTTAAAATAACTAGAGTACTTTTTTGTGTACGGGATCTTTTGCATGTATATAATATCTGTATCCATTAACAACAACAAGAACAGCAAAAACCCTCTGCACATAGAAAATTGAGTTGAACCACACCGGAAACTCAGCTACGAGGCTTATACGAATCGAACATCTAAAACGACATCATGTCTCACCTGTTACGAACCCTGCATTGTTTAGCGCTACATGTTCAATTCAAGCTACTCCTCCTTTGCCACAGGTTCTTCTTACAGTCTTCTCTCAGTTTACATTTCCAACCTCCTGTCTGTCTACTTACCATCACGACTTCGCCGTTCATGTGATCACCTCAGTTTAAGCATTCAAAGATCCGTGCAAAATATTTGGAGAACATGCTCTATCATTTACTGACACAAGGGACTTTTCCCACTAACGATGTGCCATATCAAATGAAAACCTGAATTTCAGAAAGCGCTTAAACATATCCATTGAAGTTATACTACAAAATCTAACCCACCCCTCTCTCATTACGTTCTCTACATTTGTCAAAATGCATATACAAGATAACACTCATTTATAGCTATCTGTGCAGTTTTTGTCAGCTTTGAATATTTGCTTTATGTTGTCTTTTAGCGCTTAAGATTTGATTATTTTACATACTGATTAATATATTTCAACTAAGCTTGTAAAAGGTATGCGAGTGTGTGACATTTATTCCATAATGTAGTTACGCGTTTTATTCGTCTGCTTGTACTAAATCGCAATGCTAACACATCTATTTTTACAGTGAAGTGAGTGTTATATCTGTTGTGTATGTCATGACCTATCGTTTCATCTGCTCTCATCTATTTCTTCTCTTACTGGATAGAGCGGTGATGCTGCTCTTTGAGTGAAGAATGACGTTACAGAAGTACCCACCTCGTTATTATCATTGTTTAGCTCACTGAAGTTTGGTCGAGAAAAAAAAAAAGATCAATGTCTCCCGATTGAAATCTTCCTCTGTCATCGCTTCCCAAGTCCGCCCGTTCAGACTGATGGAGTTGCCACTTTCCGGATTCATCCCAGCTTCTCTCCTTTATCATAAACTTGAAAGGAAAAACACAGAGGAAAGCTCTAGAGAGTGACTGGCGTTAACAAAAACCAACAAAGAAAATGTACGCTGAAACGAAAAAGGAAATCGATGAGAGAGAGAGAGAGAGAGAGAGAGAGAGAGAGAGAGAGAGAGAGAGAGAGAGAGAGAGTCAGAGAGAGGAGAGAGAGAGAGAGAGAGAGAGAGAGAGAGAGAGAGAGAGAGAGTGAGAGAGGAGAGAGGAGAGATTGATGAGAGAGAGAGAGAGAGAGAGAGAGAGAGAGAGAAGGAAATCGATGAGAGAGAGAGAGAGAGAGAGAGAGAGAGAGAGAGAGAGAGAGAGAGAGTGAGTGAGAAGGCTGGAACAATAGTGCAGGGACGCCGGCCTGAACACAATGATGACTTCCTGGTTTCAATTCTCCCCTTTATAGATTTCCGGCCACGGGAGTGGTCTCCCTTGAAAAGCATGCACTCGATTGAACACTTGACAATCTCACCATTGCTCGACATCCGGTCTCCGAGAGGGGAAACAATGAGATCTTCTGAAGCGGATATTTGTTTTTGTTTTTGTTTTTTTTCGCTTGCTGAGTTTGCTGTCAACTGATGGAGAAAAAGTTTTGCTTGACAAGGCACCCAAAAGCAGGTGTTGGGTGTAAGGCTTCGTATGACTTAGAAGTCTGATCTTGGCTGGACACAGACGTCGGCAATATAGGAGTCTAGGAGCCCTCTATTCTATTCGCAGATCTTCACTTTTTTTTTTTGTATTTTGTTTAATCTTTGAATCCTTACATCAGCACAAGGTGACACACGCTTTTCTTTTTCCTTGTCAAGATGTAGGTTTGCATTTGTACCCGAAACAGCTGCATATTAATATAATCAAACTGTCCATATGACTTTTCGATTATTCCTGGCAAACCAGTACGCTCATTATCTTCCGTTCGGAAACAGTCAAAAGGAGCAGCAGGTGACAGACCAACATTGTGACTGTAGTGAGACAGCTTCACAGCAGGCCTGTCTACGCTCTTCACCCAAAGCCGCACTTGCTGTAAAACGTGAGAGGTCCGTGGTGTATACTGTGTGATGAGATACTCGGTTTGAAAAAAAAAAAAGTCTTGGGTGTTGCGTGACCTACGGCAAGAGCAGACTCCATAAACAACTTGTTCGGGAACGTGCCACTGAATGTGATTTTTGTACGTTCCAAAAAGCTTTTCATTGAATTTAAAATTGGCGTGGAAAAAAAGTTCCCCGTTTGAAGGCGTCTCGAGTATCTTTGAAAACGGAATCTGGTATTGTGATTTTTCTACGTATCAAGCACGGAAACTGAAGCTGTCAATGTCCTAGCCCTGACATTCCCCCTGCCGCTTCCCCCCCGGCCGGGTTACAAACAACACAAACTGTGACCTATCAAAAGACTGACGGAAGGAAACATGAAGTAACAAGATTTGAAAGACAGGTGAGTCAATGAAATGAAATCTGTTCTTAAACAAATTTGTAGTTGGATGAACTGTGCGTATCTCGGATTCCAAGCTAACAAATCTCCTCTGACAATGCGCACAGTGGCCCTATTGACAGTCAATGACAGGCTGAAGATAAACTCATGTCAAAAACGAAGGTAGGACTACAGAGTTATGGGTACACGACACTAAACATCAGTCATTCATATTGTTTACTTCTCAAAACAACGAGAGATAATTCCTTATGTTGTTACTTTTAAACTGAATGACACAATCATTTCATTCTCAAAGACTGTTCGTGTGACGAATGACGTAATTGAAACAGTATGAGCTCACACCGTCCCGAAGGGTACGGGGACTGGGTGAAATCCGTTTATAAGGACTAAAATTATATGTCACCCCCGTAACTGAAATCTAAACTGAGCACTTAGGTGTGACGGAGTCTGCCTTGAAATACTCCAATATCGGGCACACACCTCCCTCTCTCTCTCTCTCTCTCTCTCTCTCTCTCTCTCTCTCTCTGTGTGTGTGTGTGTGTGTGTGTGTGTGTGTGTGTGTGTGTGTGTGTGTGATGGGGAAGGGTGCAAAAGTTATTCAACGTATTATAAGCAACCGGTCGCTCTTCGAAGGGAGAGTGCATTACGTTAGAACAGCATCGGCTTCGGTTGTGTTGTGAATGTTGTTGCTTTGTTATGCAGATATCTTTATTTACCTATCAAGACAGTTTTTCTCCCAAAATATTTTTTTTTTCCATGGATAACTTGCCGCCTGCTGGTATTATCTGACAAGCATAAAGTGGACACTGGATCTTGGTGTATCGCTTCTTCCCAAAGTTATCAACTCTCTCACGGCAGGTAAAGACCAGTTTGACGGAAAGGAAAACAAAACACTATTAAGGAAAGGCTGCGGAAGACTTGAACCACGGACCTCAGGATTTTTTTTTCGACGCAAGGTCGAGTGCGTTATCCATCAAGCTGCTGCTCCACTTGCGCGAGTAGAAGTTCAGGATCTCCACCGGCCCGGAGGGCTGTGCTTGACACCGTGTGGTAAGCTGGCTGAAGTTATGGCCGTCAATAGAGCTCTGTGAGCGGCTCTCAGACCTGGGATCAATGGTGATCACCATTTTTGTTATCCGGCAAGCCGCTTAGCGTTGTCACTGGGGTGGGGGATATATAGGTCTGGTTTTCACGCCAGGACGAGATTTAGCCCGACGTTGAGAAAAGCCTGATACCTGGAAATGTCGGCTGAATATCACGAGGTGAGGTGAAGTCGGCAACGACTCGAGTTGTAGTCTTTCAGAAAAATTTCACAACATTCAACCCATGGTTTCTTCTCAAACATGCGAAGATTCAGAGGTATTTTCCCGTTGTGAAAATGAGATGTTTCATTTCTTTATAAAGTTTAAAAGCAGTTTGCTGTATGTCACCTGTGTCCCCGAGGCACGGATTGCTTTGATTAATCTGTCGTAGAGTTTATTACCTGCTTTTACAAAGACAGACAGACAGACAGACGCACTCTGCAAGAGTTGGACACATCAGCTTCTGCTTTCCACGCTACACACACTTTTTTGTGAAATCATGTGCCGATTCTTTGATCATTGATGAAGATTTCGTCACCTATCCCCGTTTTTCTCTGTCCGCATAATCGCTCTGTGATTGTCATTGTATTTCACCTACAATGACAAGGAAGTTGGGAAGGTTGAACACCTTTAACTAGATGGGCGCACTATGTGTGAGAGTGTCGGAATCTTAGCAATTATCAAAGCTGTAAGAAAAACAGTCATCAGTGAGTTGACGAATCTGTGAAGAGAGGGGTGAGGACGGTGGGTGGTGGAGTGTGGGAGTCAAAGCGGGCACAAAAGTGTGGTGCCTGTTGCGGTGAGCAGGTCAGGCTGCTGCAAGGCTTGTTCCTGTGGAAGTGCAGGCTCTCAGCCAGCACGGAGAGCACTGCAGGCAGCGGTATAGTAAGCTGGGTAAAGTTATAGCCGGTCAACAGAGCCCTGTAAGAGGCTTGCAAACCTAAAATCAATTGTAATCATCGCTTCGTAATCTGGCAAGCCGCTTGGGGGTGGCACTGCCTGAGAAAGAAAGGTCAAGACATTGGTCTGGTCTCTATGTCTGAGGAAGATTTAGCCAGACATTGAAATGGCTGATATGTTTCAAGTGTCGATTGAAGATCATGAGGGAAGATGATGTTGACGTTATGAGTCACGGACAATTCCTTCTGAAAGTTTTTAAAATTAATCAAACCAGATTTTTTCTAACGCAGAAAGATGGAGATACTTTATTAAGTGACGATGACACGTTTCATCAATTTTTTTTATAAAGTTTTACAAAGCAGTCCAGTGTGTATCCCGTACATTTCTGACGCCAAGACTTTTTTGTTGATCTCTGCCTTGTTTTCTTATTGATCTACACATATGCACACGCACAGAAAGCCAAGCACATTTACCTGAATCAAATACATGAATGGTTTACTTTTCGCACCTGCCCTTTGGAGAGTCACCATCGACTCCCCTGGTCACTGATGAGGACCTCATGATCCATGCCAATTCATCTGCCAGTCCAACCTTTCTCTGCTTTCACCGTAAGTCACGGAAACAATGGGAAGTGGGGGGGGGGGGGGGGGGGGGGGGGGAGTTCAGTGCCTTCACGATATTGAGGGACTGTGTGTGACAGTATTGAAATGTGGTCAGCATAAAAAAAAAACCCGGTAATAAACAGGTCATAACTGAGTGGAGTGATCTGTGAAAGAGAAAGCTCCGTCGTTGGCTAGTGCAGCGAGGAATTTAAAGCAGAAACACAATTTCAGTACCTCCTTCGGCTTGCCGGTCAGGCAAGTGCTTCAGTTGTGCAGTGGATGTTTAGCATCTCTCCCTGGCTTGGAAGGCGCTGCAGTGAACGGTATAGTAAGCTGAATAAAGTTATTGCCCGTCGATAGAGCCCTGCAATGGGTTTTCAGAGCTCGGATCAATGGTAATTACCACTGCGTGATCCAGCAGGCCGCTCGGGGCTGTCGTGGGCTGGGAGAGGGAGGTGGAGAAATTGGTCTGCTCTGTACGTCTGAAGAAGACTGAGCCAGACGTTCAAATTGGTTACCATGTTTGAAGTGTCGACTGAAGGTCGTTAGATGGCGCGTTTTGACGTTTCAAATAACCGAATTCGTTTTTGAACTCTACGAGATATTTACCTTTTCCTTAGAGATTTCCTTAATCTAAAATGAAAAAAATATAGTTAAAATTTTTACTTATTTAGTGATGACGAGACTTTTTTCTCATTTCTTTACAAAGTTTAAAAAGCCATATAGTGTATATGTCATGAGTCTGCGATGCGTGGACTGTTTTTGTAGATCACTATTTTAAAAAAAATGCTCATACAAACACAGACGCAAAGGCAACCACATGTTACATGAAACACATGTAGCGATGGTTGACGCTCCGATTCGCACACTGCTATGTGAAGCATTACGGTTAAATCCCATGATCACTGATAAAGACCTCACGATCTGCAGCAATTCATCTGCCTGCTAAAAATCATTCTCGTTGTCGCCCCGCCTCACCGGGAAATGATGGGAAAGTAACGGAAGTTCGGTTCTTGTACTAAGTTGGGGGACTATGTGTGACACTGTTGAAATCTTGTAAAACACTGAAAATCCAATAGACGGTCATCGATGAGCCGAGGAGTCTGTGGAAAAGATGGGCTCAGTGAGTGGATGGTGAAGCGAGGGAGTTACAGTGAAAGTGGTAGTTTAGTACTTCCTCGGGTCGCAGCATCGGTGCTGCTCCACTTTGGCACGTTGAAGTGTAAATATCTCTCGCGCTGGGAGGATACTGCAAGAGGGTGTAGTGAGCCAGGGAAGGCTGTGGTCAGTCGGCAGTGCTCTGTACACTGCTTTCAGGTCTGGGATCATCGGGATTCACGACGTGATCCCAGGCCGCTTGGGGCTGCCATTGCCGTGGAGAGGAAGGCGGGGATGCAGGTCTGGTCTGTATGTCTGAGGAAGATTGTGCCACACATTGAAAAACGCGCAGTATCTTGGGAGACTGAACTGAAGATCATGGGGCATATCGGTGATTATACTTCAACTTTAAGACCATTCTTTATTAAAAAAAATCCGTATTCATTTTTTAATGTAGAAAGATAAGGATTTTGTTACTCAGTCACAAAGAGATTCCTTGTGTCCTTAATAAAAGTTTATACAGCAGCGATACGTTGTGCGTCCCATACGTTCTTGATACCGAGATTATTTTTCGGTTGATTTTTGTTGAGGTTTGTTATTGACCAGGACAGACTCAGACTCAGAAAAAAAAAGCAAACACATGGAAACTGACACATGTATGTGAATAATCTAAGTCCCTCTGATTCATACGCTACTATGATTCAGACATTACTCTGTACATTTTCATATCCTATTCTCGTGATTTCGTAATTCATCCCAGTTTGTCTGTCTGCCAAGTCAGTCTTGGAATCTTGGGCCTGTATCAAAACTGCAAAAAAAAAAAAAAATCATTGTGTAGAGGTTAAGAGCTTGTAAAACTCACGGCGTGGAAGCGGGTGGTAAAATGAGGGAGTGAAAGTGGCAATAGAAGTTTAGTGAAGCTTCGGCTGGAGGGCATACTGCTCCTCCATCTTTCAGGTGCAAGTGAGCATCTCTACCGTGGTGGACGGCAGTGCAGAAAGTGGTGTGCTAACGCGGGCAAAGTGTTGGCCCGGCTGGCAGAGCTGGGGTCGGCAGTACTCGCATTTTTTGTTATCCCGCAAGCTGCTTTTTGTTGTCCTTGCCGTGACAACAGGTGAAGACATCAAAAGTCAGAAGAGCAGTTAGCCAAACATTGAACATGGATGAGACGTAGATGGTGCCTAGGTCGTAAAATGTGATATTCATGACGCAGCGAGTTATAGACATTTCTTTTGGAAGCTGATAAAAGCATCCATTTACAGAGATTTTCTTAATGAAAAAGATAATTTTTTGCATGCCGAGCTTCAGTCATTTTATATGTAGGTGAATTGTTCATACGTTCCTGATACCAAGACTGCTTTCGTTGAACTTTGCAGATTTTGTTATTGATTTAAACAGACAGAGACGCAGAGACAGACAAACGCATGCTGCATGAGAAAGGTATGCCAACTTTCCTCTAATGCATCCGTTCTGTGCCACCTTGTGTCTAATTCTCCTTATCATTTATGAAGACTTACTAATACATACCTGCTTCTTTTCCTTAACAATCATACACATTCTATTTACTGGGAATGATAATGAGGTGGATGTGTTCACTGCCTCCTACAGCTTAGGAAACTGTATTTGACAGAGCTGATACCCTGGTAAACATTTGTCAGAGAACAAAACTTAAAAAAAAATACTAGTACTGGTTCAGGGTGAAGGGTGCAGCGAAGGGATATAGGGCGATAGACTGGGGAAGGTGATGGGCGGATGCAGCGAAGAGAGGGGTATGTGAATGTAACAGATAGGACGATGCAGGGAAGAGAGGGGTGTGTGAATGTAACAGATGGGAGGGTGCAGCCAAGAGAGGGGTGTGTGAATGTAACAGATGGGAGGGTGCAGCCAAGAGAGGAGTGTGTGAATTTAACAGTAATATAGATATCTCCCGGCCTACAGAAATGAAAAGCCGGCTAATGCTTAGTAGAGCTCTGTAAACAGCTCTCAGACATGGGATAAACAGGAATCACCATTCGGTCATTCGGTAATCGGCTTGGGGGGTGTCACTATCTGTGAAAGGAAGATAGAGACATTGGTCTGGTCTGTGCAGCTGAAGAAGATTATCAGCGAAATATTGAAAATGGTTAATACCTGGGAAGTATAGACTGAAGATCAAGACGTATCAGGACGTCATCAGTGGTTTGGATCACAGGCATTTCTTTATCTGCAAACTTTTAAGCATTAGAGTATGATGGACCATTCTAAGCCAAGACATTCTGGGAATGCGGAAATGAATATCCGCCTTTGTACAGGCGATGCTTTTCCTCAGTTTCTTTTGCACGTTTTTGAAAAAAGGGTGTTGCATATTCCATAGACTCCTGATAATGAGACCATTTTGATGATCTGTGTTGGGGTTTTGCCACTGACTTAAACAAACATCAACACACAGACAAAGGCAGACTGCAGAAGACAGGTAAGTGCATCTATGTCAGTTGTCTGCTTTCCGTTTCGCACACTGCCCTCTTCAGCACCACGCCTCATTCTCCTGATTACATAATCAGTCCCTTGCCATCAGCCCCTGTGTATCCTAGAAGCCTGCAAATCACGCTCGTTTGTCACCCAATATCACCAGGAATAGGGTTAGGGTTAGGGTTAGGATTGGACGTGTGCGGAGTTAAAAATTTCCCCCCAAATGGTGTACTGTGTGTGTGTCAGTGCTGAAACCAAGCATCAACAATGCATTGTGATCAAGAGGGTATCGATGAGAGAGGCGGAGAGAGGGAGCGACACAAGAAGGGGAAGAATGTGGAGATTAAAGTTTAATACTTCCGCAGGCCAAGAGCAGAGAGTGTGGTAAGCTGGGACAAAGTTTACGGCTGGTCAATAGAAACTTGTATACGGCTTTCAGATCTAGATCAGTGGTAATCACCACTTGGAGATCCAGCAAGCCGCCTGGGGGAGTCATCGGATGGGAGAGGGAGGTGGGTGACACGAGTCTTTGTTTCCTTGACAGAAGAAGATGTAGCCACGCACAGGATGGCTGACACCTTAAAAATGGAGACTGAAAATCGTGAGGTTTTGTCGTCAATATTTTGATTCATAAACAACAACCTCTGTGACCTAAGCATTATACAGACTGACTTATGAAATTATGTTGCTTTTTCAGACTTAAGTCTTCACATGACGATAATGAAATATAAAATAAATGGAACTGAATCTCCTGTCCCTTCGACGGTCGAGCGAGCAGCAGGCAGATCATTTCTCTTCTCGTGGAGTGTGCAGACTGTTGCGGTACAAAACGTCACATGGTACAAAATGTAATCCGATGACATATCGTACCGACGTTACGGTGCAAAAGGCCATTAGGGGACCAGATTTCACTGAATGATTTTTCTCTTCCGGCAGGTCATACGTTCATGTCTACCGCTGACAAAGTGTTGTCATTTGCCATTGCACGATTTTCGGTCTGGTCTTAGCTGTCGCTATCATCATGTGATTTATGCGGGAATGGAACGTGGGTCGACCTAAAGAAGGGTCCACAGTATTGAAGAGGGAGGCATTTTTGGCATGGCTGACAACTACCCGCAGGGTACTTTTGGTGGCATAAGCTGGACCTATCGGGGTAAATCTCAGAGGGGAGTGCACACCGGCATGAACGAAGGACTTCTGCAGCGGTCGGAGCGAGGTGGTGGTGGTGGTGGTGGTGGTGGGGACAATGGTGGACGGCCCTGGTGTCTTGAACTCACGTCATGCTTACACTGTCAGAACTAGGGGCACTTCTGAACGGTTGTGCAACTGTGTGTGTGGTGGGCAAACCTATAGCAAAGGCATGGGGCCATCAAATTACGCCTACAGCAACATCACACAGTAGTATCATCACTAAGTCGTCTTTTTGAAAAATATACTACCACGACGAATACGATTACTGCTAGTATAGCTGCTACTACTGAAAGTTCTGTTGCCGATGCTGCTTCTGCTGTTGATACTGCTACAAATGCTACTATTGCTGCTACTACTACTATCACACGCCTGATTGTGTCGGTCTGCTCATGCAATTAAATGTAGATATGTCACTTATGATTCAGTGGCATTTTCATCATCAAAGCACAAAAAAAAAAAAAAAAAAAAAAAAAAAAAAAAAAAAAAATCCAACGGCGTCTCAAAACTGCCAGTAGAAGGCAGGGAACCCTAAGTTGTAAGCAAGTACAGTAAGGGAATAAGATGCATTAAAACGAATTTCGATTAGTAATCAATAATCGATATCAGAAAATATTTGAACTTAATCCTGCGCATCTACTACCGCTACAAGGGAGATCAAAAGATGTAAGAAGTTAGAGTTGTCACCACCTCAACGTGTCCTGATCACAGAATTATCAGGCACATCAGTGCTGATAGCATTTAGGAATGATCTCTCTCTCTCTCTCTCTCTCTCTCTCTCTCTCTCTCCCCCCCCCCCCCCCCCTCCTCTCCACACACTCCTAAACACACACATAAAATATATATAATATATATATATATATATATATATATATATATAGGTGCATTCAAATACGCGTGGGTATGTGCACTTTTTTGTGTCTATTGCTAGCGCGCACGTCTGTGTGTGTGTACGGGTGCGTGCGTGCGTGCGCGCGTGCGTATGCGTGTGTGTGTGTGTGTATGTGTGTGTGTGTGTGTGTGTGTGTGTGTGTGTGTGTGTGTGTGTGAGTGAGTGGTGCCCTTACCCTGATTTCTGGGGGGACGACGGCAGGCAGACGATCGTAGTTGCCCAGGACATTAGCCAGACTGCCCAGCACGGGTTCTGTGGCGAAGGCCAGACTGTCACTGTCATCACACACACACACACACACACACACACACACACACACACACACACACACACACACACACACACACATACACACGCGCGCGCGCACACACCACGCACACACACACACACACACACACACGCACGCACGCACACACACACACACACACACACACACACACACACACACACACACACACACACACACACACACACACACCCCATTTCATTAACTTCTTTCTTGAGTCATTACGAACAAGAAAACAAAGCAAGAAATTGATTTCATCCTCCGTGGCCCTACTGTACAATGAATATAATAGTTCTTGTCCATCATCAACATTACACGATCACAAGCAATATCAAAAATACCAAATCAAAACCTACTCAAAGTTTTTTTGTTTTCTTTTTACATGTTCATACGACTTCCATTATAAAGTTACTTCATATGTAGTTATGAATTGTCTGCATTCAGTAAAAGTGTCACCAATATACAGTATACATGTGATCGTATCGGTCTCACCAACTACAATACTTAACTGAGTGCTTAAAAGAACTTAGAAACCTTGAAAGCATTGAACGCCTTGATTATCCCAAGCAAAAGTAAACCCACATGAATTTAGCACAGAGGAATAGTTGTAACCATGTCCTCCTGCTGATGCTGTCCAAATTATGTGGAGTTTTTCAGCTTTCCATCAGAAAGTACCTTCATATCAAATGTTAGCCAGTATTTAATAGACTTTATGTAAGATTAAACCAATAAAAATCATAAATTTTTCCAGTCACCGTGTACAAGATTACTTGCACATACATGTATCTCTTCACTGTCACAGTCAAAAGATATTTTGTGGCACATACATGTATCTCTTCACTGTCACAGTCAAAAGATATTTTGTGGCACATACTTGTATCTCTTCACTGTCACAATCAAAAGATATTTTGTGGCACATACACATGTATCTCTTCACTGTCACAGTCAAAAGATATTTTGTGGCACATACTTGTATCTCTTCACTGTCACAATCAAAAGATATTTTGTGGCACATACACGTGTCTTTTTCACTGTCACAGTCAAAAGGTATTTTGTGGCATACACATGTATCTTTTCCAGTGTCACAGTCAAAAAGATATTTTGTGGCACATACATCTACCTTTTCAATTTCATTACGTTTATCAAATATCCACATTTCAGCGCCATTTTGCGCAGCTGGCTTTAATTGTGAGTTGTGTGTGTGTGCGCGGTGCGTGCGTGCGTGTGTGTGTGAGTGCGTGCGCGCGCGCGCGCGCGTGTGTGTGTGTTTCGTAAAGAAACCGGGAGTACTTGATCCCAAGCCATAAAACACATGAAGAATTGCCAGAACTGTTTTTCTACTCTATTCATTCGCTTTGACAAGCAAATTCCAAGGTGCTTCCGATGCATTTACCAAAGTGAGTTTCGTTACAATATATCCACTTATTACGAGCCAGGTATCCCCCACCTCCCTACAGAATATTGACTTTTGTCATGTTAACTTCTTAATTCTGGTCTTGTTGCAGCCATAAGCAAGTTATGTAGCATTCTCTGTAAACCGTACACTGTTTCAGACAGTAAGAGAATGCCGTCAGCAAAGAGCAATACAAACAATTCAATCAAATATAACGTAGGATCATGCCGACCATTTGCAAAGATATCTGAAGCAATTTTGTTAATAAGCAAGGAAAACAAAACAAACATATGGTCTTGTTTTAATCCCTCTAGAACAATTTACAAAATTTGTGAATTTAGCCCTCAGTTGTGCTCCGACTTTCACATCGTAACATACGTTATTTACAAACCGACGCGACTTGGCTTAATTCCATTTTTTGACAAACTGGCCATGATAATGTTCTTGAAGTACAGTCAAACGCATTTTCAAAAGTCGATAAATGCAACATACAACTTTCGATAAGCTGAGAGCTGAGAGGGAGAGAGCGAGAGCGAGCGAGAGCGAGAGAGAGAGAGAGAGAACAAACACAGCGAGAGGCACACACACACACACACACACACACACACACACACACACACACACACACACACACACACACACAGAGACACAGAGAGAGAGAGAGAGAGAGAGAGAGAGAGAGAGAGAGGCAAACACAGCGAGACGCGCAAATGGACACGATCTTCACCTCACCCCTTCACTCACCTCCCAACAGTGCGCTTTTCTTACTACTTTCCTGCCTTCCTTCGATATACAAGAGAGATAGAGGGATGGAAGGTACCATATCCTTGGGAAAGGAAGGATCATAAATCCACAGAACATTCTCCTCTCGACTTGTCTTACGTGCGCGCACACACACACACACACACACACACACACACACACACACACACACATACACACACATACACACACAATCTTTCTCTCTCTCTCTCTCTCTCTCTCTCTCTCTCTCACACACACACACACACACACACACACACACACACACACACACACATACGTGTGTGTGTAATACTCTTAACTGTTCACTCAGACACCGACAAACGAAACAAGTCCAAACTCCACAGTCAGAGCCGTGGCAACGACGTTTCGGTAAACATGAACAGGCTAAATGACCTGGCCAATCTCGTCTCCAGACTACCCATGAAAGAGGCAGCAAGTCCCAGGTCTGTGCCTGGAAGGGCAACAATCTTGCTCTTGGAGTCCTCCATCCTGATCTTTAAAGGCTTTTTACTTGGCCCTCATGGCCAAACGAGGTCCCAACTAGGTGTACTGGGAATCCATGAAAGGATTCCTCTTTGCACCAACGATGTCTGAAGCAGAAAACGCGATTACCCACACTGGATTGGGGCCATGCCCCTTGGGCACAGTTTCCCAAGTGGAATGATCGCATTGTATTCCGCTGTAAGACATTCCGTGGACGCGTGTGTGGCGCTCGTTCCCTGCCCCGAGACAAAGAGATTATACTTCCACCAGCATTGTATCATCAAACCTCGCTCTTAGGACGAGAAGAAAGGCTGAGTCTCCCGATTTTCGTTTTTTGATTAGCAGGTTAACTACTTCTGCATCATTGTACAGAAACATTACGTGTGTGATTTCAGGAGGAAGCAGAGAAACAACAGTATTCTCATCACCATAAGGGAAGAGCTACCAAAAACAGATGCCCATAGGAGAACCCACCAGGTGCTCTGAGACAGCTCACATTCAGAGGGATCACCTCCATGTTACATTCACAGCCTCAGTAGCCTCAGTACTGTCAGCTTCCTTCTATTTCCAGCACAAATTCAGAAATGGTCTGTCTGGTATCTGACAAAGAGCTTTGCACATGCTGTCTCCCTTTCTTAATCACTCTACCCAGAAGAGGAAGAGGGCAGGAAAAAAGAAAGGGTGGAGGTGGACGAGGGAGGGAAGAGATGAATCGTGTAGTTCGTCACAAAACAAATAATACCATTTTGAAAACCATCATTAAAGATTCGTAGAGTTATACGACTTATGAAAAAAAGTGAGTTCCAAGCATCTATTTGTTTGTTCATCTGTTTTTCTGTTTGTCTCTCCATCTGTCCACTTGTGTCCACTTGTCAGTCTATGTCTGTCTATTTGTGAGTCTGTCTGTCTGTCTGTCTGTATAGCTATCTGATATTTTCTCAGGCCAGTATGAGCTAACAGCCTGCAGTAGAGAATAAAAATAGTTTACTTGACAAGTGGTCACTTAACTTTGAATCATCAAAATCAATAACAACATTGACAACAAGAAAAGAATCCACAGAAAATGCGATAACAAGAGTAACAACGAAGCATAACACAGCATATTTATAAATCAACGTACTTTACAACACAGAATTCCAACATAACTTCTGTGAAAATTGTAAAAGAAACCTGTCCCAGAAAAGCCCCCTCCCTTCAAGACTAATTTTCTTTTCGAAACTGCTTCTCGTTTGTCGGCATTAAATTTACCTCCCTACATAAAGATTCTCTCCCCCTTCTACAGCCATAGAATGTGACAGATTCCTGAAGTTTGTCGTTGTGGAGTTCCATTGTGCCGAGTAAAGCCTACACTAAACGACATCTCTTGAACCACGAATTTGGTCTTCAGTATGTCTCAAAACTGGAAAACACGACGAGACAAAAACCGAAATATCTGCGTGCGTCGCAACACCCACGTTAGACCTTATTTCTTCATCTTGAAAAATAAAGAGAATAAGGAGCGTGTCAGGATAGAGTCTGGTGAGGCGCTGGGTAAATGGAGGGTTGGGCGAAAGCGTTAAGTGGTAAAGAGGGCGGGGAGAAGGGAGAGTGAAAGGAAGGGGTGGGTGGGGTGGCGGTGCGAAAGCTGCCTGGTAGATAGGATTTCTGTCAAACTTTCAGAATAATACTCTTCTTTATGCCGATAAGATAATGACAGACGAGAGAGAGAGAGAGAGAGAGAGAGAGAGAGAGAGAGAGAGAGAGAGAGAGAGAGAGAGAGAGGAGCTGGTAAGAGGGTAAGGAGTGAGGGAGCGAAAGGAGAATGTCTCAAAAGAACAGCATATATCAAAACAGTGAAAGCGATCGGATTAGAAGAGAATCTGTCGTTGAAAAGGGGGTGGGAAGAAGATGGAACAACGCAGAAAACATTGTGCTAATGTCATCCTCATACAACCTCTCCATCTTTTCTTGACGTCCTCAAACTTATCCCCCATCAGATGCAGGGGTTGGGGAGAGGGTGGGGGTGAAGTGGAGCAAGACGGAGAACGGGACGAGGGTTTTCTGTATTCTTATATTTCTTTACTTTTTGTCGTCTCTCTTTCTATCCAGTTCAGTCATTTGCATGTTCATAAAATCGTCTTCTCCGATTCCGGAGATTCCTTCCACATACTCTGCATTGATGCTTCGACAACATGTTCTCTTTTCCAAGACTCTCATCTATCCGAAGTTCCCTTGGGCAAGGACGACAATGAAGTGATTGTATGCACTGGGGCTGGCCCTAGCAGTCCATGTTGCACTAGGTTTATTTTATTTCTTTAAGCACCCGTGGTGGCATACCGGTCACTTGAGCGATCCCATACTCATTCATACCCAGGGTCATCTCGTTGCAGCCCCGGACAACAATAAACTGAGATGTCACAACAACAGGATTTTCTATGCTGGCCGACAGAGGAGTCTGATTCGACCGCGCAACGTGCGGGTTCTGTGCCCCAGTCACTTGGGCCAACTAGGCACCCGATCACGGGAATGAACATAGGGAGCATACCGAAACTGTAGTCACCCACCACAAGAACAGTACACAGCGGGCCACAGAATTCAAGATCTTATTTTCATTTGCATGACGATTGATGGGAATATGGATGATGGTCATAATTTGTGCAGTAAATTTCCTTTTGGGGCATATGCTAAAAAAGTGTGCTCTGAATTTAGGGATCTGCTTTCAATTACTTCTATTATGTTCTTTAAAAAAATGGAGATGATAAGTTGAACAGAAAAGTCTGATGCGTTCTCCATTATTAGCTTGTACTGTATAATCTTACAATCGAATTATCTGTGCGCAGTTAGAACTTTTCTCTCCAGGAAAAGCGCGTTAGTTCAGGGCGGTGACGCCCATTGTTTACTATTTTTTTTTTCTCTGTGACATGAATAATACTTTTTTTTTTTATCAGCGTAACGTAGATACTAACTGCTGCTATTTCTACCTTCAAACCAGCCCTTTAAGCTAAGAACAATTACAAGTCTTCTTGTTGGCAGAGTAGCCTTTCAAAAAACTAACAAGTACTTTATTTCTGCCGCCAAAGTGATCCCTTCAGATTCTGACAGATATCCTGCTAATACTATCAGAAGATCCATCTAAGCTGCGAACAACTCCTTTCTTTGCAGCCAGAGTAACCCATGAAATGCGGAAAAGTCCTCTGCTAATATTGCGAAATCAGCCCTACAAATTGCTAACAAGTACTCTGTTTATACTGTCCATGTAAACCTAAAACCTGCAAAAACAAACACGCTACACTGCTTCTGTTGCAAGAGTAGCCCTTCGAGCTATTAATTTCTCTTCCAAAGTAGCTCTTCAAATTGCTTCCAATGATCTATTTTCCCTGATCAAATAGCCATAGAAACCGCTGACTACTCTATTTCTGCTGTTAACAATTACATTTCTGGTGCAAGCCCTTTAAAGTGCTAACAAGTAAGCCATTTCTGCTGCTGAAGCAGTCATTCAAACTGTTAACAAGAACACCATTTCTGCTGCCAAAGTACGCGCTCAAACGCTAAAAGTACGCTAGTTCTTCTTACCAAAGTAGCCCTACAAACTGCAAATAACTTCCCTATATCTGCTGCAAAAACATAAACATAACTTTTCAAAATTCTAAATTTACAATAGCTGTGTCAACTCTTCAGGTTGACAATTTTAGTCATACATTTCTTTCAAGTTATACTTATTTCAATTTGTTGTCATTTTTTTCCCAAGCTTTCAAGAATTGTCAGCATACCTGACCCCATCCAGCTACTTAAATCTATGCATGCCACTACAAGATGCTGTAATTTCCCTTTCCGAACAATTTGCCTTTCCGAACAAGTGGCAAGTCTACTATATGTTACTAATTTCAGTGTAAATATAATCTTTCAGCCCATTGACAACCATTTCTAATTCTACTGACAAAACATCCTTTTTGTTTCTAACACAACAGCAACAACAACAACAGCAGCACCAACAAAAACCAACCACATGTCCTACTTTCGCGCTTGGTCTTCAACTCACGGATGCATAATTATAATTGGGATAGAAGAAGAAACCCTAAACTGAAAACATCAAACTCCTGAGTTCGGTTTGTACTTTAACAGAGGCCAGGGACATAACCCTTTCTAACGCTTTTATTCCAGACTTTTCGTGATAAAACTACCGCCCTGTGATTCCCACGAGCACTGCTGAAGAAGAAAAGAAAGAACAAAGCTGTCCATGTTGACCAGCTTCAGGAGGCATCAAACATGATTCAACTACAAGCGAATGAAAACTGGTGACGATCTCTCTCTCGCTCTCTCTCTCTCTCCCTCCCTCCCTCTCTCTCTCTCTCTCTCTCTCTCTCTCTCCCCTGCTCCTTCCCTCCCTCCCTTCGCTTTGCAAGAGTGAGCAAGAGAGAGAGAGAGAGAGAGAGAGAGAGAGAGAGAGAGAGAGAGAGAGAGAGACAGACAGACAGACAGACAGACGGGGTAGCTGCAGACGGAGGGCTTCGGAGAGACAATAAGAGGTAGGGTACAAAGTAGACAGCTCAAAACTAACTAACTAACTAACTGACTAACTGACTACCTACCTACCTACCTACCTACCTACCTACCTACCCGACCTACCTGACTGACTGACTGACTGACTGACTGACCGACTGACTGACTGACTACCTGATTAACCGACCGACCAAATAAACAAATATGTGTGAATGAAATAAATGAATAATAAACAAGTAACTAATTGAATTAATAGATGTGATGTATTGATAAATAAATAAACACATAAATGGTGTGTGTCTGTGTCCGTGTGTGTATCTATGTGTGTGTAGGAGAGGAGTTTAACGCTTTTGATCGATAATCACTGAGAGAGAGAGAGAGAGAGAGAGAGAGAGAGAGAGAAAGAGAGAGAGAGAGAGAGGAGAGAGAGAGAGAGAGAGAGAGACGCAAATGAAAATGCATTGCTCAGAAATAATTGAAAACGAAGTTAGTCGACAACAAAGTTCTGTTTCTTCGCCTTTGGGCATCTTGCTGATCTTCTCCCTAGTCCGCAGAGATTCAGGACGTTTTTCCAGAGTTCCACCCATGTTTTAGTACAATCTAGGCTCAAAAGCCACACTGTTCGCCGGGGAGGAGTCTACTGCCCGTGCTCTGTGAGAAACGGGAGTCGATGGCCCTGGTAACCGCATCTGTGTGACGGTCTGATGAGTATGTAATATCAGGCCCCTGGTTAGGTGTAAACTGGAGGGACTATTTTCAGTTCAGAAAAAAAGGAAAGGGTCTCTCTAAATGCTGATGTATGTGGGAGAAGTTAGTATTCCTTCCGAGGCGAGTTGGCAGGGCATGGGAGTCGAGAAACCTTCGTCTATCTGCACCTCCTGACGGCTGTTCAGCCCCAAAGAGTGGGCAAAACTGCAAAGCAGAATGAACATAACAACCGCAAAGGCTTCACGTTCCGCCAGCAGGGCGGCAAGAGTAGCGTACGTTCACAGATAAAGAAGGATATATCGGAACATCAGGTTGCTCTAGGGTCCTTCGTGTGGGCCTACTCGTCGTCCTGAAGGTTAAGATGGAGAAATGAGGGGCGGATGGTGTGGTGCGAGGGGTAACGCTTGTGATAACTATCTGAATAGAATCAACCATCCACTCATCAACGGTCTTCAGTGGGAAAAAAACTTGTGTGAACACTATTTCAAAGAAAGTATGTGATACGACAGACAGTCCCG
>JADBJO010003717.1:90000-95000 GCA_016801955.1 Conus betulinus
GAAGAGAGGAAGAAGAGTAGGGAGAAAAAAAAGGAGAAGACGAGAAACTTGAACTGAAGAAGAAGAAGAGGAAGAGGAGGAGGAGAAGAAGAAAAGAAGACGAAGACGAAGAGAAGAAGAAGAAGGAGGAGGAGGAGGAGGAGGAGAAGAATGAAGAGAAGAAGAAGAAGAAGAAGAGAAGAAGAAGGAGGAGGAAGAGGAGGAGGAGGAGGAGAAGAAGAAGAAGAACAAAGAACAAAAGCAACAACAACAACAACAAGACGAAGAAGAAGAAGAAGAAGAAGAAGAAGAAGAAGAAGAATAATGAACTAACGATGAACCAGAAGAAAGGAAGAATTCAGAACACACAGATGAAAAACCAAGGAGAGTAAACCCGAACAGGCAATCTGAGCAGGCTGCCTGAACAGAAGTTTTTTTTTTTTCGTCACAGGCCATTCACTGGCTGGATGAGCGACAAAAAGCCTTTCAGAAGCGGAATTGCATTGAAGGAGATGAAGGAGGGAAGGGGCGGTGAAGACCGGGATGGGGGTAAACATAAGGACAACAATGGGAAGAAAAATACCTCTTTTTTTCACGCACATATAGCTACGGCGCGCGCACCTGCATGCACACAGACAGACAGAAAGACAGACAGACAGAGACAGGCACACCTCACAGACAGCACACACACACACACACCACACACACACACACACACACACACACACACACACACAATACACACACACACAACACACACACACATGCACAAATCGAAATACATGCGCACGAAAACAGACGTGCACAAACACACACAACGCATACACACGTGTGCGCACGCTAACACCACATACACTGACAGAAAACAAAATTAACAGATTAACCGAAGGGTTGTACTGACAACAGACACGCACGCACGCACACACGCGCTAGCGCTCATACACTCGCCGCACAACACACACACACACACACACACACACACACACACACACACACACACACACACACACAACACACACACGTGAAAATTCATTGGTGATGACCGTTTCTCATTTCATCACAGGGATGAAAGGAAAACAAACGTTCTTCTTGGTTGTTATCGCTCTCCCCCACTCTCTCCCCTCCCTCTCTCTCTCTCTCTCTTCTCTCTCTCTGTCTCTCTGTTTCTCTTTTCAACACGCAAGCAGGCAGGCAGGCAGGCAGGCACGCAACGCATGGACGCCACGCACGCACGCTCGCTTCTCACACACACACACGAGCACACACGCACACACACGCGTACACACACACACGCAACACACACACACACACACACACACACACACACACACACACACAACACACACACACACACACACGCACAAACACACACCACACACACACAACACACACACACACACACACGCACACACGCACACGCACACACCACACGCACAACACACAGCCACTCGCGCGTGTCCGTCCAGCCGGACTACACTTTCACTAAGATAACAGATAGAGAGAGAGAGAGAGAGAGAAAAAAAGGATAGCGAAAGACATGGGAACAAAAAATAGATAAACGAGCTGAGGTCAAAACACCTCCACCATACCTACAAAGAGTATACACAGAGTGTCTTATCAAAAGGCGAAAGAACGAGAGAAGCGTTTTATAGTTCGATCAATAGCCAGACGAAGCACAGAAAACGCTTTTACTGTCCTGTCCGTAGGAAGTGGAATCACAGAAGGGAATGTGTTTGTCTGTGTGTAGCTGAAGTGACCACAACTGAGTGCATTTACTGTCTACGTGATGGTTAAATAACCAGGGAAGATTGCATTTACTATCCGGAAGAACGACAGAAGCGTAGACTGACTATGCGCTTAACACCTGGTTGATACCTGGGAGAACTATATAACAACTCATTTTCTGTCCAGCAGACTTCTAGATGAAGAGTAGGCAGGGTTTACACATACACACACACTCACACGCACACACACACACACACACACACACACACACACACACACACATATATATATATATATATATATATATATGCATTTTTTGTACTCCCGTTCTTGTAGAACAGGGAGTACTTTACAGTGGGAACGAAGAAATGCTGTCTGTGTGTCTGTCTGTGTGTCCGTTCGTGGTCAAATGTGTTCCACTCGCTCCAGACAAAACTTCTGGGCCGATCTTTTTTCAAAATTTGTAGGTAGGTTCATTATGGGTCACGGATGATGCCCGGTGTTTTATTTTATCAGAATAGCCGTTACTAACGACTATAAATGATACAAAAAATTCAAGTCCGATAAGGGAAAGAACCACCGCACTGTCGAGTTTTTTTCTTCCATTAACTGGAAATTGTCTCCCCTCTTGGCACTGTGCTGGGAGTATGTTTATGTGCTTTGCATCTTGGTTTTTTTTTTTTTTTTTATAAGAAGCGTTAACACGTACGTCTACTGTCTGGTTGACAGCGGGAAGATTCACAGACATGTATATTTACTAGTTTTTGACTAATTCCGGAAAGAACCACAAAAGTGTACATATATTTACTGACACCTGCGAGAACCACAGCAGTCTATATTCACTATCTCGTTGATAGCTGGAAGAACCTAAAAGCGTACATGCATTGTCCTGTCAAATACTTGAAAACGACAAGTATGCACATTTACTGGTTGGCCTCTTGCTGCAAGACGCACAGAAGCGTAATGTTACTGTCTGGCTGACAGGCGGAAGAGCACAGAAGAGTTATGGTCCTCGACTCACCACTAAATGGAAGATCACAGACGCGAACATGTACTGTCTGTTTCATCTCTGGAACACCACAAGAATGTGCATTAGTTGTCCCGTCAATAAAGGAAGAGCACGAAAATGTACTTTGCTTACAATCAATGGGTGAAAGATGTACGGAATCCATTTAAAATCAAAACGAGGACTGAACAAGAACAGACAGTATTGGTGCGTAACGGCGCGAGGGGGAAGGAGGAGCCGAGGATCATGCTGAAATGATGGAATGGAAATCTTTATTGCTATCAACACTCATAATACATCTCTCTCTCTCCCTTCCCCCCACCCTCCCCCTGCTCTCTCTGTCTCTCTCTCACACACACACAGACACACACACACACACACACACACACACACACACACACACACACACACACACACACCTCAATCACACACACACACACACACACACACACACACACACACACACACACACACACACACACACACACACAGAGAGAGAAGAAGGAAGTTGTTACGACCCCCTTTTTTTGTTTGTTGGTTTGTTTTGTTTTATTGCTTTCAGCTAAAAGCCACTAAGGCAAGGTGTTTGTGCAGACTTCAAACAACGCATCACATAAGTGTAATGATAATAAAAAATGATGGAAAAACGAACATAAAACCAGATATTTCATGGCTAGCTAAGAGAGAGAGAGAGAGAGAGAGAGAGAGAGAGAGAGAGAGAGAGAGAGAGAGAGAGAGAGAGAGAGATTGTTATTTGTGCCTCTTTAACACCATATGTTTTTTGTACATGGGTACCATACGTAGCATTATTTTTACAGCTATTTGCACCGAACGTTTTTTCACCATGGGAGCAGAATTTGCTTTGTTTATTGCATTATTCTTAAGTCTGTAACAACATACATTACTGATTATATTTGCGTATAAACTACGGTATCTATTTGCATTCCCTGAGAGAGAGAGAGAGAGAGAGAGAGAGAGAGAGAGAGAGAGAGAGAGAGAGAGAGAGAGAGAGAGAGAGAAGAGAAGATACATTGCTCTGGGACCGCAGAAAATGAAGCCGAACAATACAGAAATTCATGTGTTCAACCGCGTCTGGCCTCCAACCCTCCCCACACCCACCCACCTGCCACACCCACTAATGGCCTATCCTTACCCCCCATCCCTTCCCCCCCCCCCCCCCACATCCTCCGCGCCTTCATCACCCGCCTACATTTTCACTTACACAGATCTGCCTGAAAAGACTGTGATAAAGCCTATTCTTTCTGAGCGACCGGCCGTAGGCGAAAGGTTCAGCTAGCGTTTATTCAATGTGATGGAAACCTCAGGGCCGAAACGCGTTTCTCTGATCCATGTCAGTAAACTTGCGTGGCGAGCACAATGACCTTTTTCATTCGGTTCTTCTTTCTTTTAAGATAAGACAGAACAACAAGTGTAAAAAAAAAACCCACCCTTGTTCATCTGTATTTCCGTCTCTCTCTCTCTCTCTCTCTCTCTCTCTCTCTCTCTCTCTCTCTCTCTCTCTCTCTCTCTCTCTCTCTCTCTCTCTCTCTCTGTGGCCATCTGTATAGTGTTAAAAAAACAACCCATTTTCATTTATAATTAGTAGATAAATTAAGTTAAAAAGCGGCGCTACAGCGCTACCCAAATACATACATCTGGCGTCAAATGAATGAAATATAAAACAAAACAAAATAAAACAAAACAAAACAAACAAATAAAACAATAAAAAAAAAAAAAAAAACAAAACGTATACAACACTGAGCATGACTGATTACAGCACAACACATACCGCAGTAACCTACAACACAACGTAACGCAGTAACCTACAACACAACCTAACGCAGTAACCTACAACACAACGTAACGCAGTAACCTACAACACAACCTAACGCAGTAACCTACAACACAACGTAACGCAGTAACCTACAACACAACATAACGCAGTAATCTACAACACAACCTAACACAGTAACCTACTACACAACGTAACGCAGTAACCTACAACACAACCTAACGCAGCACCGTAGAACACAACCTAACGCAGTAACCTACAACACAACACAACGCAGTAACCTACAACACAACTAACGCAGTAACCTACAACACAACCTAACGCAGCACCGTACAACACAACCTAACGCAGTAACCTACAAACACAACGCAGTAACCTACAACACAACCTAACGCAGTAACCTACAACACAACCTAACGCAGTAACTACAACACAACCTAACGCAGTAACCTACAGCAAACCAAGTAGCAGTATTGCACAGTTCAGTGCAGAAAACAC
>JADBJO010003717.1:102500-115000 GCA_016801955.1 Conus betulinus
AAAAAAGAGAAATGTAGAAAAGGCGACTTTGTGAAAAAGTACAACGCATTAACAATGAATATAACGAAACGCCACCGTCTGTTTCACGAGGCTACCCGCCATTTGAATGCAATGATATCTTAAATTGTTCTCACCGAAAATTGTGCTGTCGCCTTTCTAATTGTCCTACGACTCATTCTTTATAATCATTATCTTTAGCATCTTTTGTTTTTATTTAGTTGCTATTTTATTATTCGGGTTCTTCATTCGCCGTATGTAGACATTACGTCAAGCTGTCTACCTATTTATCTTACGTCAGGCAGGGGTCATACGTGTCATGCCATACAAACACACGGTAGCGCAGATGTACACACCACTGCCCCGCCACATTTAACACCGACCCACACGATAGAAAAATATGAAAAAAGGTCAAGGACGAAGTCTGGCTTCATGTTAGCAGGGAGACGACTTCCTGTCGCCGCCGGAATTGAAGTCACACTCTTCGTCTGGTAAGCAGAGAGGTGATGTGACGGAACTAACGTGCGACCATTCCAGAAACATTGCAGAAAAATCTACGAAAAATACACGATCAGATGAGTGAGTAGTTGCAAGTTTTCTGGTATTTCGTTCGTCCACCTTCATTCGACTCTCGCGATCGCCACACGATAGGCGGATTCAAATGGGCACCTGTGTCTAAGTTTTTGCTTCAACTCTGCCATGATGACCCCCCCCCCCCCCCCCCAAGAAAAAAAAAGGCGCATAATGAAAAAAAAAGCGTCTGAGCGTTCTCAACACACATGATAAAATCACAGTAAACTGTTCTGTTAAAGTATACAGATTACTATTAATGTTGAAAAACTTATCAATGTGAAAAATTTATGTCGCAAAAAGGCATAGAACACAAACACCAATTTCATTCGTTAAAGGGTGGTCCTATCCTTGGTTCTTATATATTGACTGCGGAGATTCTCTCTCAGTCTCTCTCTCTGGTATTTTACAGATTGTTTTCTCCTGTTTGTATCGATAACACACTTTATGAAAACGACCACTGGTTTAACATTAGAATTTGATTGATTGTTGTACAGGTGCAGTTTTTTTTTCTTCCAAGGATTAAACAGGCTTAGATTAGAATAAGATCATTGGCTGCTTGCGGAAAATTTCATCAAGGATTATACAGACTTAGAATCTGATGATTGATTAACAGGCTCATAATCTGATTAACAACGGCTGCCCTAGAATGTGTCACTGACTGCAGGATGTGAATGTGATCAACGTGCAGGCCAAGGGAATTTGATCGATGGTTCCAGGCTTATTTTTGTGCCTGCTAACCTCTGCATTTGAAATACGTTTGTATTTCTCGATATTAAATGTCTCGGATTATAACTATGTAGGTTCTTAACACTGTACAGTGGAATTCAAAATACTTATTATACGTACGCACACAAGTCTGCTTATGTAGACACACTGTACCGCTGTGAGCTTAATTCTTTTATTTACTGAATGTTTGAATGGATGGTATGTTGTGCATGTTTTGACAGCAATATTTCACGTGCCCATATGCATGCTGTGTTCATGACCTAATTTGTTTGATATCTCCCTATACAATCTAATCAATGCAGAGACGGATGGTGCAGTGTTAATGACTGTACTATTCAAGCGGACCAAGGGACTCTGTGAGCGATTACGATCACATTATATAGAACACTGTGGCCATGCAGACTTCCTTACTTTATTATTCATTCCATTGCATAGCGGGCTGTGAACGTCAAAGCAACAAACTGTACAGTCACACATGTCGATGAATACGTGGTCCTCCTTACGTAGTATACTAGATCTCTCTCTCTCTCTCTCTCTCTCTCTCTCTCTCTCTCTCTCTCTCTCACACACTCTCTCTGCGCGCGCGCACGCACACACACACACACACACACACACGCACAAGGCCAACCATAGAGCCTGCCGCCAGCAAGCCAAACACACACACACACACACACACACACACACACACACACACACAAGGCCAACCATAGAGCCAGCCGCCACAAGCCAAACACACACGCACGCACGCACGCACGCACGCACGCACACGCACACACACACACACACACACACACACACACACACACACACACACACACACACACACACACACGCGCGTTCTGGAACGACTCGTCCTGTCCAGAGAAGAGAATGAGAATCCGAAGAGCGAAAAAAACATGTGAAATAAAGAAAATGGATGGAAATGGAAAGAGAGAAAAAAAGGAGGAGTCTGGGCGTGGAGGCTAGATCAGGGAGAGACTGGGCAGGTAGTCTCCAGACAAAATGAACTGAAAAGAAAATGAACGATAATCGAAGCTTCAGGCAATCAAAGGAGGATTTTTCCTCCTTGAGGAGTAAGAGGCGGGGGTAGGGTGGAGTGGTGGCAGGGTGTGACAGCAAGGGGGTGGGGGTCTCAGCTATGTACAGTTCATTGAGCATTTCCCTTTCCTTTTTATAATATTTTTAACCATCGCTTTGAAAGTTCTCTCTTATTGAATAACAGGCCATTCTACAAAGACGTCTTGTACATGTAAGTTCTAGAAAAACATATAACTTAACATATAATGCACAGAACATATGTGATGAATAATGATGTAAATACAAAGGACGTAACTTTGGAATGTAAGTCAGCCTTTAAAATCCGCAAAGCAATCTTACAGATTTGTAAGTTCATTGTGACTTCACAATATTGACAAATTTGTCATTACAATTTTTTTTCACAGACAAATATCAAATATATTGAATGTAAACAAGGACAGATAACAAGGTACGTCGGCCCCCATTTTGGTTTTGGATTTAAATTTTGGAAAAAAAAAAAACAATAAAAAAGGAATACTTTTACAGTTTGTTAAAGGCAGCTTTCAAGGTCTTCTATCTCGAAGTATTTTAATCTGTTTATACACATGGACAAAGCACTCAGCTCAGACATAATCTTATAACGTACTTTTTTTTTTTTTCAAAATGTTAAGTTGTTCTGGCAATATCTTTGATACAGCAGCCACTGTCTTACAAAAAGTCATGAAAAGCACTTCATTTGAATGCATTTCAGATTCAAAATGTTTGTTTTTTTTTTTTAGTTCATTAAAAACTTGTGTTCTTGGCTTAGTCTGGTGATTTCTGCCTATATTTTAAAAGAAAAGTCCTTAGCACGTAATAAGATTAGGCCAAACATTTCACCTGTTCTTTTTGTTTTGTCATCTGTTCTGAACAAGATCAGTTCAACATAAGTCTTTCACAACTGGCCCCCTCCCACGACGAGTTTATTAGAATGTAACCAGAGCGTCCTTCAGTTTGGACTGTACCACAAAAATGTTCAACTGTGTCCTTTTTAATACGCAAAAGCTTCCCAATCATCATACAATTTGCATTCTCTTTACGATAAAACTAGAATTCCGTGGCAGTATATCAGCTGAAACCATCTAAACTTCATTTAGTTGATTTCTCTTGACCTTTTTCAACACAATCTTCCAAACCACCGGTATGTGCAGATTAATTTTCCCACGTGAGAAAAACGTTTGTGTTCAGGAGTAACTTATAATATACGTTTGTCTTGTACTTTCAATGCATGATATTTACAGCATCTTTGTAGCTTCATTTTTATCTTTGTTTTCATTCTACATATATATATATATATATATATATATATATATATATATATATATATATATATATATATATATATATATATCAGGAGGGAGAAGAACGAGGGGTGTATTTTCTGACTGACTGTGTGCAACATAAACATAATCATTTTGTTTAAGTGTACTTCCGCACTTCTGTGAAATTGCTCCATAGTGAGAAAAATGTCTGTGGCTTTTAAGACGCATTGCACACAAAAGAGTCTTTTTTCTTGGCTACTGTTTGAAGCAAAATTGACTGCTCTTCATTTTTAAATTTCTACTTGCATGAAAAATGTTCGGCTGCGAATATATTGTCATTTAGTTAAACTCCAGTGCTTAAATTGACTTATATTACAAAGACGACCTTTTGAAACAGATGAACTTACCGCTGACGTTTCTTTGTTCCAAAGCAGTTTAGATACTCTATTTCTGGACACAGAAATCGGATCATTTTCTTCCACTTCAGATCACATGTTAGCAGTTTTCTTCGGCAAGACGATTTCAGTAGTTGTGTAAACGCTTTGCTGTTTGGAACTCCTACACCGTACATTTTCGACTCCACGGACTGAATGAAAAAGTTTTATCGTGTATACCTGTGTACAATTGCAACATTGTACTTTTTTTTAAGCGTTTGGTTGTTTCAGATTTGCCTCGTTTGCAGTTTTATTCCTCCAGTGATTGAATCCTTACGTGAGGACGCTTACATTATTATTTTTTCTATAGTTTTTTTTTAATCGCTTGGAAGTTTTTTGGTGCGTGAACAAAGTGAGTCTTTGTAACTATACGCTTTTGCATGCCTTGCACGCGCGTGTGTATGACCTCTAACGATGCCATTTTCTTTAGACATACTGGGTGTATGAAGATCAAACTCTCCAAGGCTTGAGATATTGATACAAGCGAATGAGAGAGAGAGAGAGAGAGAGAGAGAGAGAGAGAGAGAGAGAGAGAGAGAGAGAGAGAGAGAGAGAGAGAATGGCCTCTACTTAATCTCGTGGGCCACCATAGACATCTTAAATTGGATCCTCTTCCCCTGAACGAAGTGATCTGCCCCTGCGCAGTTTATCACAAGCGGGCTTTCAAACCTTTCTTCTTGTTATTGTAGTGTTGAATGTGTACTTAAATCGAAAGTTTTTTTCTTCCCTAGTGTTTGCGTGATTTGCCTGATTATGATGATGATGATGATGATGATGATGATGATGATGATGAGAGAGATAGAGAGAGAGAGGGAGGGGAGAGAGAGAGGGAGAGAGAGAGAGAGAGAGAGAGAGAGAGAGAGAGAGAGAGAGAGAGGAGAGAGAAAGAGAATGACATAAGCAGATATATACACAAACAGAAACACACACACACACACACACACACACAGACACAGAGAGAGAGAGAGACAGAGAGAGAGAGAGAGAGAGAGAGAGAGAGAGAGAGAGAGAGAAAACAACAGAGAAAAGGACAGCGACAGACGGCAGTAGCTATAGACTAAGAGAAGAGAGAGAGAGAGAGAGAGAGAGAGAGAGAGAGAGAGAGAGAGAGAGAGAGAGAGAATTCTTGCAGTTCTTGAAAGCTCTCATGTCCTCAGCCCTTGCCGTGCCTGCTAGAAATCACATTTTGCAGTCCACTCGCGAGCCATTCCGCCCCGAAGGCGAAACGCACAGAGGAACCTTCATATGGTCAACCACTGGAAACGTTTGTCGCTACCAGGAAACAGGAGAACGAGAACGATAATGGTCCGTTTGAACGCCAATGTATAGACAGCAGCACAGAAGGTACGTGGATTTATTGCAACTGCATTAAAACATCATCACACACACACACACACACACACACACACACACACACTACACTAAACGCTACCACAGCAACTGCAGACGGTAACGGCAACGATTACAACGACAACGACAAGTGAGTTCCGTTAAGGCTAAGAAAAGTGTTGTTCTTGTTGTTGTTGATGATGATGATAATTTGATGATGATTTCTATTACTATTATTGAAAATGGTGAACATTGTATTGGTGACGACAAAACGTAAGATAAGGATGATGGTCATAGAATGATCATATCACAGTGAGTTACTCGTGGTTATGTAGTAGCACAAACACAGAACAACCAAATGGAGGACGTATACGCCACCTCACAATATGTACAGAGGAAAACGAACTGATTTTCTTTCACAACACATATAAGTTTGTTACTCAGACCAAAATATATTAACAACAAAAACGGAATCTAGATACCCCTGAATCACTTTTAAAGAAACTAGCGCAAACACCTCAACAAAAATCTTGATGAACATTTTAAACATTCCTGATCTAATATGGCGCAAGGTTACAGCTAGCCTCTATCTCTCTGTCTCTGTCTCACTGTCTGTGTCTCTATCTCTCTCAAGAAAATGTTTAAAAATATCGAAGTTAATTTGTTATTTTATTTGCCGATAATATTCCAAGAAAGCAAAACTGATCTGTATCTATGTATCTATCTATCTATCGATCTAATGAAATGATCATAATCATAATCACAACTGTTACTGGTGCCCTTTTTTCATGCAGGGCTATGGCTTTGAATGAATGAATTATGTGTCTGTCTGTCTGTCTCTCTTTCTCTCTCTGCTTATCAGTGAACTTGAGGAACAGGCACGATGCATCAAATCTTTGGTACTGGCCTGCAGTTCAACAACGTATCTCTTTTTGTGTGACATTAACTTCCATTTAATCACAGTTGCGGCACTCGCACAGCAGGGGCCAATAACACAGAAGTTTTCCTGGTTTCATTTACGAAGGTTCCCTCCCAGCGCCATGGTGTTTAACAACCACTTTTGAAATGTCTTTCCTCCGATTTCCTTCTCTGGTCATGTGATCTCGTTGGCCACGTGATGGCACTCCTTTGGTCACACTTCGCAACTGGTCAATTGATTTTCTTTGGTCTTTTCGTGATCTTGCTAATTTCGTTGTGTGGTTTAATTGTGCCTGCTCCTTCGTGATCAATGTGCACAGTTTTGCTAGATTGGTTTGAGAGAAAACACGGGCAGGGGCGGCGGGATGAGTTGGAAAGATGGAGGTGTCGTGGTTGGTGGTGATGGCAAGGAGTGTAGAAAGACGGAGAGAGGAAGAAGTCGAAATAGCGCGGATGTGCAAATGAGTGGAAGTACTGATGTGTGAGTGTGGGTGATTCGGTTGAATCTTAAAACGCTTTGAAGTTTCGAAAAGAATAATATCGTTTCCTCTCATTATCATTACTGTTATTATTATTGTTATTATTATCATTAACAATAATATTATCCTTCTCCTCCTCCTCCTCATATCCCATATTATCATTATTACTATGATTATTTTATCATTATTATCTTTATCATTGATATCCTCCTCCTCCTCTTCCTCCTTCTCCTCCTAATTATCATGCATTTTCATCATTATTGCTATCATTATTATTGTAATTATTACTATCATTACTATGGTTATAATCATAATTATTATTATCCTCCTCTTCCCCATTATTCTATATCATTTATATCATTATTGTTATCATTATTGCTATTACTGCTGTGATAATAGTAATAATAATGACAATAATAATAAATAATAATAATAATAATAATAATAATAATAATAATATAACAATATCAAAAAAGTAATGACAATAACAAATATAAAAAATTAATAATAATCATCATTTTGAAATTATAAAAATCATTCTTATTACTGTTTCAATGATGATTACTTATGTAAGGGGCGCAGACCATGTTGCTGAACGCAACTCACATATCGCTGTTCCCAGAACTGCTTCTGACACCCATGTCCACACTATCGTCTCTTCTTTCTCGCTGACATTTTGGCGCGTTTTTCTTTCTTTCTTGTAATGCTCCGAGCTTGTTCAGAACACAACGGGATGGAAAATTCAGTTATCAAAGGTGTTGTTACCACAATTTTTTCCTTCTTTTCATGTCCGTATATTTCCCTCTACATCAATTCTCATTGTGCTTCCAGCGCTGAGTAATGTTTTGAGGAGTGTGTTGTGTTTTGTTTTGATTGACAGAAATCTCTTTTCTTTTCTTGCCCCGTCCTTTATGCCTTTGTCTTCATCTCGTTTTTTTTTTTTTCTTTCTTTCTTTCTCTCTCTTTCTTTCTGTTGTTACATTGCTATCACTCTTGTCTGTGTCTCGTTTTCTTCTCTCTCTTTCTTTTGTACATTGTTTTCGCTCTGCTTTTTCCTTGTGTCGGTTTCTTTTTTTCTTCGCCTGCTACGATGCCTGAGAAGATGGGAACAAAGTAAAAATGTTTGAAATTTCATGATCCTGGAAGCTTTACGGTGTCATGTTTATTTGTGTCAGCAGTGTACGAAAATGAATGCTAATAACTAGGCAAGACAGGGCTACAGAAAAGCACACTGTACATCGAACATGACGATTTGTAAACCTTCGGCCAATGTTTGCTTAGTTTTTACTTTTAATCACACCCCAATATGAACCCATTATGGGCACAAACGTAGATAGAAAATCGAAACTGAGACGACACGGGCGCAAGGCGAGAATTTGACACTTTTGACACTGAATGATGAGAATGATGATGATCATGATCTGAATGGAGGTCCATTCTGATCAGCGTTTGCGTGACAGGGCTGTACTCTAAAGTCCGTTTCAAAATATATGCCGGTGTCACTTGACCCGAGAGATACAAACACATGCGATGTTGGTCAGGAAATTTGAGAGGCACGCTCAGAGACGCTACCATTAGATTGAACTCGACTGTACTTTCCAGTTTTCCCTTTTGAGCCCGTAGCAAAAACTCATTTTTGGGGTAGGAGCCATTCGGAACTGAAATATAGAGCCTACCACCTTCCAACCCAGAATCCGCGATGCAAGCAACTGCGCCACGGCGGCTGATATGTAGTCTCGTTTTGTATTGTATGATACTATACGGTATGGTATTGTATTAAATTCTATGATACTGTGTTGAGTCTTGTGTATAATGTCGTGTTCTGTGATGTAGCATAGCGCTCTTATATACTTTCCTGTATTTTGTGTCTATTTGAGTTAATTACAGCGTTCTGTGGCAATGGACACTTTTCTTACCACAGAAGCTTTCTTTGTGTAGAATTGAGTCTGCTCTCTCCAAGTAGAGAGGAGCGGGTGTAGGGTGAAGAGACGGGGGACAGGAAGGGGTAGAGGGCGAGGTAAGTAGAGGGGTATGGAGAGGAAGGCTCGAGGCAGGGGATACAGCACCACCACCGTTTTAGATTGCCGTCTGCTGCTGGTCGACGTCGTCAACATTGTCAGCCAGTCGAAGGGAAGAACTCACTGGACCTGGCGATGCTGCCTAGGAGACAGTGTGGTTTGAAGGGAGGTAATAAAACCCCCACTCATTCAGACGCCCGGCACAACGCCGAACCTGTAAGCTGCCTGGAGAGAACACCGGTGACGTGCGAGGGAAGTGGCTCCTCTCATTCATAGCCCCCGGTGGTAAACTTATCCTTCCACCTCCAAGTTTAGTGTCTATGTCGTTTCAATAGTAACGATGATTAAAGCGTGGGGTGAGAGTCATACTTCAGCTGGCAATGAAATTGTTGACGTTCGCCCGAAAACGAACACAAACAAATACAATCGAAAATAAACCAAGTTGTGTTCGCACGGCGCATTCCAAAAGGCGAGAGCGTTTACTCGGATGCTCAAACATACCATTCTGGACGTGGGATGTCTTACTTTTAAACGGGTGAAAAGATTTTGCGTTTGTAAACGTACCAACATTTTTCTACTTTTTGAACGGATGCTATACTCTCTGTGCAAACTTGTGTACATATAGACAAATGCAGATGCTTCCCCCTCCCATCACCCCCCTATTGGAGAGAGAGAGAGAGAGAGAGAGAGAGAGAGAGAGAGAGAGAGAGAGAGAGAGAGAGGATTTTTAAAATGAAGAAATGAAATGAAAGAAATACGGGCCAGCTTGATTTTTCCCTGTCCCGCCCTCAATGACAGGAAATATGAAGAAATTTACGAACAGCTTAAGGCATGCCGCGAAAGTGACCAAAATCAATGCAGTAATCATTAACAGCCGTAAACAATAGCACATACTGAGCAGTGAACAAGTGATCTTTTATATACACACACACACACACACACACACACACACACACACACACACACACACACACACACACACACACACACACACACACATACACACACACACACACACACACACACACACACACACACACACACACACACACACGCGCGCGCGCGCGCGCGCGCGCACGCAGGCAGGCACACACACACACACACTTTGACATCATCACAAACACACGTATGATATAGTATCTGGCACGCTAGACTACTTTATAAATTGAAAGAAATAGGAATTAATGGAACGATGTTTCAATACTTTAAAAGTTTTTTTTTTTTTATCGCAGAGATCCATATGTACAAGAATAGGGAAGGTTTACTCGTCTTTTCAGAGCATTGATATCGGAATTCCACAGGGTTCTATTATAGCCCCCATGTGTGTTTAACATTCTTATTTATGATCTTCCAAAGATATTATCAAAAAGTGTGAGTTTAGTACAATATGCTGATGACATTGCTATGTGGATAAATACAAATATTCGAAAGCATACTGGCAAGAGAGTTACGAATCATATACAAAAGATATATCAGTTAGAAATAGATAAATTAAACAACTTTATGGAAAATAACGGGCTTATTCTCTCAGGTGAAAAAAACACAATTAATGTTTTTCAATAATGGAGACAATCCACTGTATTTGCCAAGCTTCAAATTGAATGGCTCTGAATTGCAGTACTCACAAGACATAAAATTTCTGGGTGTGAATTTTAACCCCTAAACTTAACTGGCGTTTTTACATTGAAAGCTTGATAACTAAAACAAGGAAACGTTTAAACTTATTGAAAATTATCTGTATTCAGCCGTGGGCTCAAGATACAAAAACCCTCCTGCACCTAGCTGTTTCTCTAATAAGATCAAAACTAGTGTACGGACAAGAAGTTTATTTTTTAGCTCCTCAAAGTCTACTGAAAAAATTGCAAAATATAGACAGCAAAGCTATCAAATTAGCGCTTGGTGTCCCAGTGCACACAAACACATTGAAGGCGTACAAAGAAATTGATATGCTATCACTGTCAGATCAACGTAGATTAGCTGTGGCCAAATATATTGCAAGTCTTTCAGTACCTAATTCAGTCGAAAACGAAGTGTTGGTGGATTCAAATGTTGAATATCCAAAAAGAGCTCAACAGCTAGATTATCTTTGTCCCATTCGAAATTACACGAAAGATTCTTTTGAAAAATGCAATATTGATGTCACTTCACTCTCACCTGCTCCTGTTGTTCCCCCGGTGCCTCCATGGGAACATAGACAAGCTATCTTTGATGTAGATTACACTCATGTCCGGAAAAATGATAACATTAACATTTTTAACTTCTAAAGTGAGAGAAAATTTAGAAAACAAATATTCAAATCATTTAAAAATTTTTACGGATGGTTCCGTTTGCCAGTTAAGTGCAGGTTCGGGTTTTGTTATTCCGGCTTTAAAAGTTCAAAAAGCATACAGCCTTGAAAAGGATTCTCTATTTTTACGGCAGAATTGTATGCTGTTCTTATGGCATTACTCTTTATTTGTGATAGTAATCATTCTTTCTGTAACATTTTATTCTGTGTTGATTCTAAGGCAGTGTTAGAAAGTTTGAAAGTTTTGGATGTTAAAAAAACACGGAAAGATGTAATCTTTGAAATAAAGCATCTAATTAATTACATTATTTCAACAGGAATTAATGTAGTCTTCTGCTGGGTCCCTTCACACTGTGGTATTTATTGGAATGAAATAGCAGATAAACTAGCCAGACGCGGGTAATGGACAATGCTGCAAAAAGTAATTTGAAGTTAGATATATCTGAAATACATTCGTTATTGGATAGCTGTTTCCGAATTGAAAAGTCTCAAGATAAATGTGTAATGGAAACATGTCCTAGACATATTTCTAGTTTAATATACAAGATACGTTTGAACTCTTGGAAGACAAATATTCCCAAATGTAGCGTGTGCATGTTCTAAGCCATTATCTGGCGAACATATACTTTTCCATTGCCCCATTTTAAATGCTCTTTATTCAAAAGCAAACATTGAAATTTCGAAATCCAAACCGGCTCACGCTATTTCTTTCAGTTCAGAAATTGTTGAGGTTGCAAAAATTATCTCTCAATCTCAAATTAGCATATTTTTATAATTATGATAGTGTAGTTTATATTTAAATGTGTACTGTTCTTGACATTTTCTTACCTTTTCCCCTCCCCCTGCCCCCTCCTCCCCCCCCCCCCCCCCCCCCCCCCCCCCCCCCACCCCTTGTAAAGTCTAATATCACCAAGTGTGAACAGACTATAAAAAAACAACAACAACAACAACAACAACACACACACACACACACACACACACACACACACACACACCCCCACACACACACACACACACACACGTGCGCGGGCACTCACGCGCGTGCATGAACACCTACACACATCTTGCAAATAGAGGAAAAATATGCATCAAACTTTAAATGGGAACTTCCCCCAGAGGAATTTGAAAGAAATCGTCAAGAAGCCTCATTTGCTAAGCCTACAGAATTCGGCGTGGTCGGTATCATCATTACCATCATTGTACCTGTCACATACAGAGTTACAAGTTATCAATGGCACGTTTGTTGTAACTGCCAACTATGTACTTTATGAGCTTTATAAACACTCTTCAACTCGTTCAGACCCACGTTCTATCTAACAACAATCTGACACTGCAGTACATGATGCAGCAGTGTGTAGGGTGGAACAACATATAGACATACATGATTTTAGAATGTCTGGGAAGGTTGAACTCTGTAGAGA
>JADBJO010003717.1:120000-130000 GCA_016801955.1 Conus betulinus
ATGGCTGAACACTCAAATCACAGGTAGAATAGTTCAGTGAGATGAGAGACGTAGTTAAGCGTGGATGCAAAAGTTGGAAGTCTAATCTAACGAAATGCCAGGAAATCGCTACATACTCTTCCATCCTTTGTTATTTTCCTTTCAAGATGGACGAATCATCTACCTAAACTTGTTTCGTTTACAACGCTTTTGTTGTTGTATCTGTCGATGCCTGAGGGAAAAAAAGAAGAAAAAACCAACTTGAGACAGATGGGGCTCATCTGAAATACTCCATCACAGAAGTGTGTCATGACATTGAAATGTCGTAATCACCACCTGAACCTAAATTTTAAAAAAAAAAAAAGAGGCAGCACTCTTGCACAACACCGCCAACCCCTTGCGACAAAAACCATAAATACTGTCCTGCTGGCCATAATTGCCCCAGAATCGTGCGTTAAACAACACGACGAAAGGACCAGGCAAAAGCCCGCGTCCCCCCTTGGGGCAAATGCTGGGGAAAAGAGGCAACCTTTCAGAATGGAGGTGAGAGGGTGAGGATTACGGAGGAATGTTTGTGTCAGGAAGACGGGGGGGGTGGGGGGGGGGGGGGGGGGCGGAGGAGCAAAGTGATGAGACAGAAGGGAATGAGGAAGGAACAAGGAGGGAGTGGATGAATAAAGCAGTTGTGAAGGTTGGTCTGGGAATAGGCGAAAAGGTGTGATTTCACCAGGACGAAATGACAAAAAGTGGAGAGAGAGAGAGAGAGAGAGAGAGAGAGAGAGAGAGAGAGAGAGAGAGAGAGAGAGTTTGAGATCGCATTAGCCTATCACTACACATGTGGTTTTGTGTTCTCTTCTCTACCATGATTTATTGAATCTTTTATCCAGCCTCGTCAGCTGAAGGATCAACGTCTGATAATACAGCTATAGACATATAACTCAAAGCAATGATGTGAAAAAATTACTTCTCTAGGTCCGAATCCCAGAATCGTCGTGCATTTATCAACTCATGTTTGCTCAAAATATACTTTAAAAAAAAACACATAATCTTCCAACGTTGTAATAATGTTAACATTTGGTAAAAGTTATTGTCGTTTGTCTGTAGTATATCTTCCATAATGTTCAAATGTCACCAATATACTCATTTTTTCCCGTTCAGGCTGTCTGGTTTCGTAGTCATTGTTTATGTATAAAATATACGTAAAAAATCTAAGTGCCAGAAGGGAAAGGGGAAAAACTGTAGGGAAACGCTGGAAACTCTAAACAAGAGTATAAGTGAACGAACAAAAAAAAATAGTAAAAGACATAGCGAGGGCGGGGGGGGGGGGGGGGGGGGTACTTATAGACAGGAAAGGCTTGGAAATAATCAAAAAAGAGGAAGAGATATGAGAGAAGTCAGAATGGCATGAAACAAATGGAAAAATGTAGAAAACAGTCGTTGTAGATGAAAGGCAAATCAAACCAGAATGAAAAGCAGAGTAAAGCGGGAAGAGGCAGAGCACAGCAAAGGAAATCGGACGTACCTCAGATATCTGTTTTGGGATATATGTACAACTCCCTGCATCACAAAATCCGTTTTTTAATTGTTAATCTATTTCACTTGGTCTCAGTGCATACCCAAGATTTTCTTTTACTTCGTGGTCCTCAAGACAAATTTTTTTTTTGCCCAACCACCAATTAGTAAAAAGACATTGATATAGTAAACTGTTCCTTTCAGTAACGGTTTTTCATATCGCGCAGCATCAACAAATTTTACCGTATTTACGATGATTGCATATTCCCATGCAAGACCCGGGCATGACCAGTTTTGGGGAACCAGAGGCAATACTTATATTCGCTCTCTTTCCACACCAACCACTGACATTCAAACTATTCACTGAAAATACTTACAAGGCGCCTATTCTCACTTAGAGATGAAGTTCTAAATACTTTACAATCAGTACGCTCGTTTATAACCAAGGGCTGCCTTCCTGTATACAGCTTTGCAAAAGCTTGCCTGGTGGCATTAAACATTTCATTTCCCATGTCACTCAGTCAAATGTGTTAGTAAGCCATTCCCTCAATTTCTCACGGAGCGCGTCTATGTCATGTAAGCCAAGGACAAAACCGGCCTTCTCTTTCGAAAGTTGATGATGGGATTTTACCTGTGTACAATATGTCATACATTCACACACATACAGAACCTCAGTTTATGTTAATGTCATTCGAAGGACTTTCCAAGTGAATGGAATTAAGTCTAACACTAACTCTGATGGGGGAAATCCCACTGTGCTAAAAGGGCTGTCGTAGATTTGAACCAGTAAATCCGGGATCATTAGTATCACGTGTCCAGCCCATGTCATCGGAGCTGTTCTGGCAAACAGCTGCAAGAGAAAACTCCATGACGGTCGCTTCGACCCTCAGCAAGCCTCAAAGTCAGCAGACTGGAACTTTCAGTCCACTGACCTCATGGCAAACGAGGTCACTTTCCTGCCGTCCAGTGTGTGCCTGAGAGGAAGTCTCGGACACCCACCATCCGCTCCGGTCTGCCGGTCAGCAAGCCTGCCTTACTCCGCCTGAACTGCCCTGGGCCTGCTTCAAGACAGCGCGCCGCAGGAGCAGCGTGAATGACGGTTTAATCAAAGGGAGACTGTCTTACCTGTTCTCCCTGTTGATACGCAGTTTGATAGTGCTGCCACCGATCGTACATTACCAGCGTAAAATACAAATTCTGCCCGTTCCTTTTCTTGAATAAACGTCACTCACGCAGTCTTACTACAAAAGTATTGGGAAAGGGGAATGTGAGAAGCAGAATATTTTGTAAACTGTTGAATATTTCTGAATGCAGGAATAAAATATGATCTGTATGAACAAGCCAAGACACGTCACATTATACACACACATTAGAAAAAGGATAACCCTTATTTCGACCACAAGTATGGACAGACAAGTCAATGCTCGATATATCTGTCTTTTTGGACTAAAACAAAACAAGATGCATAAAAATGCTCGAAACAGTACTGATGATCACGGTGATATGGGGTGTATAGCACTGCGTATTTTGTATGTCTGTTGTTGTCCTTGCTGTTTATTTATTGGCTTGTTTGCATTAACGGTGCAGTTTTTGTCGGTCACATCATCTGTATGGTTTTTGCTATGGGTCATCTTACAGTTACGGCTGTCATAAATCAGCCTTTGAACGTGGCGAGGGTTTCACTGCCAATGACAACTGGAGAACATTCTGGCAATATAAAGTTCCACTCGTTAAAGGCAACTACGCAACAACGAAAATCTGATGATCCAGCTTTACAGTTGCATATATTTTTTATGCTTCTAATACATCCTGTAATTTTACGATTGGGATTTTGAATAGAAAGCTTGAAAGCATGATATTAGAATCAATATTTCTGGGTAAAAAAAAATTATCGGTATTGAACGCTTAGATGAGGTGGGAAAAGTTGCGCAAGTAGTGGGCATATGGCTGAAAATCAAATATGGTGACATGCAAACGATCTAGATAACATGCCAATGACACCAGCCCCATTTAGAAGTCAAAATCAGTTCTGTGACCAACACACGTTCCAAAACAAATTGTGTTATTGCAATATTAGTGTTCTACTTCTTTTCATTTATGCCTATTGTTCGTCACAATGTATTCTATTCTTCTGACAATATGTTTGATATAATCAAAATAAGCCAGTTCTCTTTATCCTGCGTTCACAATTTAAATAAAGAAGGAAATTGGTCTGTGTTTGCTGTTTACCTTTTTAACCTGTGAATGCAATGCAGTTAACATCTTGTTATCTAAAACAACACTTCGAAAATTCTGTCAGCGCAATAAAGCAACATCCTCCCCAGTCCCACTCCACTCCACTCCGTCTGTTTCTATCGTCTCATCAGTCTTCTCTTGCCACAGTAGCTAAAACTATATTTGAGTCAAATTTAGACAGGAATTAAGACTTACTTTATGGAAAGTAAAGATTAGTATCAGATTATAGTTATGAGTTAAAAATGATATGTATTGCTTATTATTCTTACAGTAAATATCCCGCTGTGTATTTAGAAGTAACAGAGTTCATCAGGGAAGCTATGACGTCAATGACATTAATTCTTTTTGTTGGCTCAGACTGTACGGAAAAGATTCATAGTGGTCAAAATGTAAGAGACAAAGTTGTTTTCAGTCTTATTTTGACTGCTTACTAACAGAATTACTGTTAATGTGAAATTTTTTTTTTTCTTTCTGCCATGGTTGATAAAATTTTTCGCTGGCCAATGTGTTTGACTGCTGACATTCATAATCAAATGGTCAAAGACCAATATACAAAATCGCTCATTTTCAAGGCTGTAAATGTAGCTTTCGGTTGAGGCAAGCGCTAGATAAAGCGTGTATTTGTGATTGTGAATAATGTAGTTATTGATGACAATCTGTGACGCATTTCCATGGGAAAGGACAGGGAGCCCAGACCATAACATTAAAACTGATCCCGAAGACGGAATTCCTTACCAGTCAGCCATTACTGTACTGTATCAAAGCATGTTAACAGCCAACATGCTAGTTGAGTCTGCCAACGATGTACTGAATACTCCTGTCAGTGATCTGTACACAACTAATCATTCCTTTGCTATATGAAAACAGCCTGTAGGGTCTCAAATGTTTAAGCTAATGTAGACAATTTCCCATTTCGTATTTAGGAGGGCTTACAATTATGTTATGTAGAGACATCACGACTATTCTTCTGGCAGTTCTTTTTTTTTATGCCTTACTTCATGCTGTGCAATTCTGTTTCATGTTACTTGTACTGACACATCTAATCACAGAGGTGACAGGACTTTTCAATCTTTTTCAGGGAAGAAATAGTGAAAGTAAAACGTTAACCAATGCTCATCACCCAATGTCACCCTCGCACTCGCCTCCACATATAAACTCAGCAGATTGGAACTGTCCACGCTAGTGGTAACTTGCTACCTTTCCAGCCAGTCCCACGTCTGTTTGGGAACCATTATCTGTCACCCTTGCCCTCTTTCTCCTTGTCAGTGGCGTGGTTTATTGCATTTGAACGGCACTGTGTTCTCTAGGAAGGATATGTGTGAAACGTGTTCTAACTTACATCAAAACTGTTTTCTAGAAACTGATAGGAACCCTACACCATTAAGGCAAACTGAAAATTGCTTTATATATCCATGATTACGGTGCACTACTTTCTGGTGAAACGTATGACATATTTCGATCATTGAATGCTGCAGATCGACTGGTATATACTGACCTTATAAGCAAACCTTTTAAATTTAATGATTATCAACTTAAAAGTTTTTTTTTTTTTTAGTTATGTCCCCCTAAAACAAAGGCAAACAGATACACGCAGACAGGAGTGGAGACAATATTCCAGCAAGCTATGCAGGCACACAAGAGACTTATTTTGCAGAAATACTATGTTGTCCCAAACGAAATCCTCGTGACTGTTCTTTGATGTTCTTTGCCAGAACACCCTGCGCTCAATCACTAATCCTACAACAGCCACGCGGCTACATTATTCTAACCTTTGTAGACGATGTAGCTGTGACCAAAAATTTTCGATATGGCACGCAACCCTTTATTTTTGTAATGCAGTTTCTTTGAACTTTTTAAATCTTACAGTAGCCCTTATGTATTCAAGTTCAAAGTAACTATATCACGACAGTTTAACGAAAACAGTAACAACAAAAACACCAACCATAATAATTTTTTTTCCATTTACATTTTTGGATCTTGATAACTATTAATAAGAGCAGTAATGACAGAACATTCCATGCGCGATGTTGTTTCATAAGTAACAAACATATGATGAGCTGGAAATGAAACCAAGTTTAACGGACAAATTGAATGAGCATTTAAGACACTTAACATTCGATGAATTAGATTGAAGCATACATCATACAGATGGAGTTTCTAGCTCTCGGATTCACCGAAGGTATCTGAATTCGAGTTATCTGTTATGCAGAAGAAGAAAAAAAGAGGAACGCTGTACCTCAGTTGAAAGAAAACGAAAAAGGATCCAAGGCGATAATGTCCAAGTCTACCGGTAATGTGAAAATACAAGGCATGTCGCAACATGCACTGGGTGACGTGATGTCACAGGAGACAATAGCTCTCAGGTTCAATTTGTTACAGTATTTCTCCATACTCTTTTCACTTTTTTGTATAAGAAAGGGTTAATTCTCTTTCCAGTGAGACAGGGCTTGTAAGAGAACAAATACTACATGTCGAGAGTAAGAAAACTCCGCTTTAATACAAAGTGCCACGTTTGAAAAAAAAAAATATTGCAGAGTCATTTGAGGAAGCACTTCAACTTTTAGGCAAAGTGTTTTATGCATTTATCGTGAATTACACTATTTGTTTTTGAAAAGCACGCTTCTTTTTTCTTTTTTTTTTTTTTTTCTAAGCACGATTTCTTTTGGTTGAAATCGTTCAAGTTCACCCGCTTTTTAAGTGCGAGCAAGGTGTCCCTACAGCCTTTCATCATTCTGTCCAAAGCCTTTGATTTCCCTCCTCCTCTGTCCGCTGAGGATTTCTTCTTCTTGCTTTCTGTAAACGCTCAAATCCATCTTCTTCAAATTACAGTGATCAAATACGGTTGCCATTTCAACTCCTTACGCGCCCTCCTTACCTTCCTTCTCTCCCCCCCCCCCCCCCCCCCCCCCCCCCACACACACACACACACCTGAAAAAAGGGCAATTTTCATGATAAAAGAAAGCTGCACGAAAGAATGTTCTCAAACATCAACCATTTTCTATTTGCAGAGGGCACTGAATAGCGAGTCCTTAGAGATGCATCATCACTTTTCCCTCACCGTCATCAACATTTTAACAGAGAGTATGTTTTCCTTTCTTTTTTTGTGAGTTACTGTTGCTGTACATCAGTGTTCTTTCGAGCAGCAACGCTTCGCGTTATATTTCAAGTACCTGCAATCAGCGATTAATGGTAGGGTTGCTGATATTTGGTCTCCCTCTGAAGGTGATTCCGCACTGTCTTGTTATCTATGGGCAGTATTGAAGCTGTAGGTGTCCGCTCTGCTGAAAACATAACTACTGTGTGGAGGAGTCACGATAGTGCCAGGAGGACGTCATTCCTCCAGGCACTCACTTCGAGCTTTACATACCTAGCAAAGCTCTCAAGGTGAACCAACAAACCCGTCCGCGCATACGTTCGGGCGCGCTAACACACGCTAACACCCACCCACCACCCCCCACACACATGAATCATGACAGTCAAACAGCCAGACAGCGAGAGAGTCCACATACAGAAGAAAACAACCAGATGGAGTGAAGGAATATTTAGGACACTAAGGAGTTCCTTCTTAGTTTTCATTTTCTTCGTCTCCCTCCCCCCCCCCCCCCCCTTTCCTTTTGTCGCACAATGTCATATTCTCTCCCTTATTGACTTCTTTTCTTTCATTCATTTTCTGAATATTGCTTGTCTGCCTCACTCATTCTTTGGTAATCATTTCATTGTAAGAGACAAAATCATGTTTCTTTTGCTCCATCTTTTTCTCTTTTTCTTTAATTTTTAGTCCCAATTTCCCTGCTCCCTCCACCTTCCTGCATTCCGTACCTTCCACAACCCCCGTCTCTCTCTCTCTCTCTCTCTCTCTCTCTCTCTCTCTCTCTCTCTCTCCTCTCTCTCTCTCTCTGTCTCTACATCTCTCTCTCTCATTATTTCCCAAATCTGCCAAGTCTCCTTCTGTAAGTCTCTCCCCCCTTCCTTTTGCTTTGAAAAATAAACCTTTTTTTTCATCTTTCAATCACATTGTTAACCCCCTGCTTGTCTTTGCAACCTCCAGCCCTCCTTGCCTTCCCCAACCCTCCTTATCATCCCCTGTTTCTTTTTCTCTCTTTCACCTCCTTTCTTCCGATCAAATTCTCTCTCTCTCTCTCTCTCTCTCTCTCTCTCTCTCTCTCTCTCTCTCACCCCGACACTCAATCTCTTTTCACAATGATTTCTTTTATCTTTCTTTTCAAAATTCAAACATATGTCTCTCATTCAAGTACTTCATCTCCCATCCAGATAGATTTTTGTTTTCTCTTTCCTTTTTCTCTATTTTCTTTAACTGGAAATTCCACGCCTCCATCCCCCCCCCCCCCCCCCCTCTCTCTCTCTCTCTCTCTCCCCACTCTCTCATCATCTATTTCCCTGATTTTCTTTCGAAAAGTATTTTCTACCTACCTACCTACCTACCTACCGACCTACTGACCTACCTAATCGATCGATCGATCTGTGTTTTATTACATCCTTACACTTCTTCCCCCATCTTTACAATCAAAACATTCTGCCTCTCTTTCAGTCCTTGTAATCGCACCTTTCGCTCCCTTCCCTTCTCATTTACGCAGCCTTCCTTTCCGCAAAGTCTCTTCATTTTCTGTTTCTTTTTTTTTTCCCTCCTTAATCCTACCTTCCCTTGTTCATTTTGCTCATGCTTTTCTTATTTGTCGCTGTCGTAGCGATGTCGCTGTGGGTACCACTACATGGTCATGTTGCACGTTGTACACACTGGATAGCCCGCTTCAAATCGGTGTTTGCCTGCCAGTTTGCTTCCCCACCCTGTTTAGAAACTACACAAACTTTGGTTTAAGAAGATACAATAACATCAATGATATGTTTTTTTATTGCTCAGATCATACAAAAGATTCATAGCCTTCAAAATGTAAAAAAAAAAGTTCGGGTTGACTGTCATTTTCAATGCTTAATAACAGAGTTTTTATCAATGTGAAAAAAAAACAGTTACTTTCTGCCATTGCTTATATTATTTTGGCGGGTCAGTGTGTATTTGGCTGCTAATATTATTGGTTGATAGGTCAAAGACTAGCAAGCAAGGATGTTCACTTTCAGGGCTATAAATGTAGCTTTCAATTTAGGCAAGCACTGGACAAAAGTAAAGATTTATGATTGTAAATGAAATAGTTACAGATGAAAATCTGTGACATATTTCCATGATAAAGGACAGGGAGTTCCAGCCGCTAACATTAAAACTGATTTTGGAGACGGAAATCTTTAACAATCAGCCATTATCTTCACTAATAAAAACATGTTAACAGCCAACATGCGAGCTGTGTTTGCCAGTGATATACCTAATATTCTTGTCAGCGATCCAGACACACCCAAATCATTTCTGTGCTATATGAAAACAGCCTTCAGTGATTCAAATGTTTCAGCCGATATACACACTTCTCAATTTGTACATAAATCATGATGATTATTCTGGCAATTTACCTATCAATAGCTCGGTTCATGCTGTGCTGTTCTGGATCTGTTTCATTTTCTTTGTAGTAATAAATCTGATCATAGAGGAGACAGAATTCTTTCAAGCTTCTTCAAGGAAGAATGATGGAGAGAGAACGTTAACCCGAGCTCATCACCCATTGTCAAAGTCCCTCGCACTTGCTTCCACGACGTCGTGGAAGTTTGGAACTCAGCTGTTTGGAACTATCCACGCTAGTGGTAACTTGCTACCTTTCCAGCCAGTCCCACGTCTGTTGGGAACCATTTATCTGCCACCCCTGCCCTCTTTCCCCTGTCAGTGGCGTGGTTTATTATGTCTGAACGGCGCTACGTGCGCCAAGAAGGATTATGCGTGAAAGGTGTTTCTAACTTACTTCAAAACAGTTTTCTAGAAACTGGTAGGAACCCTGCACTCTTATGGCGAACTGAAAACTGCTTTCTATATTGGCAATTATGGTGTACTGTATTTTGGTAAGATACATTATATATTTTGTGGATCGATGTATGCTTTGAAGACTGTATCTAAGGACACACTCCAACTTTTTGGTGTTCATTTGCCATTGTAAGGACACATTCTAGCTTTTCTTTTCTTTATTCACTTGCAGATTTTTTTGCAGACACAGACACAGACAGACAGACAGACAAACACACACACACACACACACACACACACACACACACACACACACACACACACACACACACACACACACACACAGACAGCGCGCGCTGGCGAATCCGGACAGACAAGCAGAGCCAGACATGGAGATTCAGACCAAAACAGCTAGA
>JADBJO010003717.1:135000-175000 GCA_016801955.1 Conus betulinus
AACCGAGATCAGAGTTCCAACGATGTCATGTCCATGCTCCATCAGCTGAGCATGAAGTTTGATGCGGTGAGGGATGACATCAGAGGCCTCAAAGACGGTTTTGATATGCTTCATGCGGAAATGAAGAGCACGAAGGAAGAATGCACCCGTCTACGAGAGGAAAATGCCGCACTGAAGGAGAGGTAACGTCCGCCTGGAAAAGAGGATCGAAGAGATGGAGAGGAAGACCGACGATTTGGAATGCAGGTCGAAGCGAAACAAGGTCATCATCCAGGACTTCAGAAAGCAGAGAAGGAGACGGCAGATGACCTGGAGGCTGCAGTCAGGGGAAACTCTTCACCGACAGGCTGGAGCCGCAAAGGCGTTCGATTTGACCGCCTGCATCGCCTGAACCAGAGGCCCAGCTCTCCAATAATCGGGTGCTGTACCTTCTTCAAGGACAAGGTGGACATACTCAGGGCAAGAGGGAAACTAAAAGGTACTAGTATTTTTATTGGAGAAGATTTTTCTTTCAGGGTGAGGAAAGTAAGACGCAAACTGCTGCCACATTTGAAGAAAGCTAGAGCAGAAAACGAAAAGGCGTCTATGGTGTTCGACCGTCTTGTAATAGATGGAACTAAATTTTCTGTGGACTCAGAGGGCAAGCTGAAAGATATCAAATAGGATATCGGCCGCTCTTCTTGGGGAGGTGTTTTTTCAAATTTTTGTTCTGTAAATAGTTTTTTTCTTCTGCATTTAATTTAGAGGGAGCAACCAAAAAAACGGACACCGGTTGCGTGACTATTCGTGAGCGGTGATGTGCCTGACACTGCACGTGCCTGTATGTTGAATGTTCGTGAAGTTGTCAGTGACAGAGAGGACAGTGTGAACAAACGGGGTACAGGCCGTGCAGCCGTGCAAAAAAGTTCAGGAACACATTCTGTGTCAGGTCAGCTTGATTCCGTTTGTAACGCACGTGCATTTTCAGTTAAGCGTTTTAAAGTCCTGCAATGGAATGTCAACGGCCTGCTTCCTAAACTAAGACATAAAGATTTCCTTTCTTATGTTCGTTCCTTTGATATAATTTGTCTTGTTGAAACCTTTATAGAAACATTTCAATCAGATTTATTTGTTGATTACATAACTTTTTGTAAAACTGCTATTAAGTTCTCTCTAAACATGGTCGTTTTTCGGGTGGAGTTGTGTGCCTAATAAAGAGAGTGTATGCCCCGTTTGTTCGTTTTGTTGACGTAGACTACAATAATATTATTGTTTTTGCACATAGACAGAGCTGTATTAGGCACCATGAAGGATATGTTGTATATGTGTGTATATGTTCCGCCTGAAGGGTCACCATTTTATTCTTTTCTGGATGTAAACATGGCATTAGTCTTTTGGAAGAATGCTTGGCAGATTGTTCTGTTGCATTTCATGATGTTTACTTAGTATTGTCAGGGGATTTCAACAGTCGAACTGCCAATATAAATGTAAATGATTTATGCAGTGAAAAATTTTGTTAAGTCATTAAAAACAAGTAGTTCGATCAACACAAACAGGAAATCTCAAGACAAAGTGTTGAATAGCTATGGTAAACTTCTGTTGAATTTATGTACTACATTTGATTTACGTATTCTGAATGGTGCATGTAATGGCGACCGCTGTGGTTTGCTACATACATCTCAGATTCAGGTAGTAGTGTTAACGATTACTTTTTAATGTCGAGTGATATGTTTGCTATGTTTGAATCTTTCTGTGAACTTAATATTCGTGATATGTTTCATTCAGATCATATGCCACTTGAATTACATTTAACTTTTTTTCGGGAGAGCATGACATATATGAAAACTCAAGAAGAGAAACAAACATTCAATAGGATAGTCTGGAACAATACTGCATCACCGGTGTTTATTGACTCAATGCAGTCTGAGGAATCTCGTAGAATGTTAGAGTTAGCTGTAAGTTTAATTGATTTTGATATTGACGAAGCTTTGTCTATATTTAACGACTGCATTAAACGAAGTGCTGAATGCATGAATAGGCAGATCAAAATTGGTGATAATGATAAATTAGATGACTGGTATGATCATGAATGTAAGGCAGCAAAGAAAAATTTAAGAAAGCTTTACAGAATATCCCGTCGAACAGGATATCTGAAGACGGAAACGCTTTTTGTACTGCACGTAGAGAGTATAAACATTTGTTAAAGCGCGCAAAGAGAAGGATTTCCACAAATCGTTTTTAGATGAATTGTTATCTTCGGTGAATGATCAAAAGCAATTTTGGGAAAATGTAAATAAACTTTCATGTAAACGGAAACACGTTAGCAATGATATCACTTGGACAACTGGTTTGAACACTTCAAAGCTTTACTCGAAAAAGAAAGTGAACCAGACGAGGACGAATTGAATGTTGATGGTAATGATGTTTATTTCAACCGACCAATATCAAAGGAAGAAGTTATTTAAGCAGTTAGAAAGATAAAGATGAGAAAAGCTGCTGGGCCGGATGGAGTAATTGGAGAGTTGTTAAAAAATGCAGGTGATTGTGTTGTAGATTTCTTTGTCACATTCTTTAATGCTTTGTTTCAGAAAGGTATATTTCCTGACAGTTGGACAGAAAGTATTGTGCTTCCCTTGTACAAAAAAGGAGATGTCAACAACCCTAACAATTACAGGGGCATTTCATTATGCAATATTAGTAGCAAGATCTATAGTACAGTTATTAATCATCGTTTACAAGAGTGGGTTGAGGAAAATAACATTACTGGAGAATATCAAGCAGGAATCAAAAAGAACTATTCAACTATTGATCATATGTTTACTTTGTTAGCTGTCATACAAAAACAGTTCTCTTTCAACAGAAAATTATATGTTGCATTCATAGATTTTGAGAAAGCTTTTGATTCCATTAATAGGAAAATTCTTTGGTCAATTTTAGTTAAAAATGGTATATAAATGGTAATTTATACAATTGCATCAAAAGTATGTATAATAATGTTAAAGTTAGATACGGTGTGGACATAAACTAACTGATTTCATCATGTGCACCTATGGTGTTAAGCAAGGTGACGTGTGCAGTCCTGTTTTTATTTTCTTTGTTTATTAATGAACTTGCCATAGAAATAATTCAAAATGGTAGGCATGGTGCATGTTTACAACTGATTATTTTGAGCTCTTTATTTTGTTATTAGCAGATGATATTGTACTATTATCAGAAACAGTTATTGGTTTGCAGACACAGTTAAACAGTCTGCAACGCGCAGCTTTTTCACTTGATTTGAAAGTGAATTTAAGCAAAAGCAATATAATTGTGTTTAGAAAAGGTGGCTGCTTAGCAGCAAGAGAAAATTGGACATATAATAATGCTGTTATGCCTGTCGTAAATGCTTATAAATACTTAGGTATACTGTTTTCAACAAAACTCAGTTTCACACTGGCTTGCAATGACCTGGTTAGTAAAAGCAAAGAAAGCTCTGCTCTGCATTATGAAAAAACTGTATATTTTGAAGAATACTAGTTTAGATTTATTGTTGAAGTTATTTGATTCACAGGTTCAACCCATTGCTCTATACAGCGCAGAGCTTTGGGGACTAGATGATGCAGCCCGCCATTGTGAAAAAGTGCACCTCTTTGCATTAAAGAAATTTTTAGGAGTTGAAATGCGAACACCCAATGACTTTGTCTATGGGGAGACCAATAGATATCCTATCTCTTTGAATTCTGTGTTAAGCTGTATCCGATACTGGTTGAAATTAACAAAAATGAATGATCACAGATTACCTCGGAAAGCCTATATGATGTTATACGACCTAGATGCAAGAGACAAAAGAAATTGGGCTTCAAATGTCCGTTGCAAGTTATATCAATTTGGATATGGCTATGTTTGGATAAACCAAGGCGTGCAAAATGACAGATCATTTCTATGTGAATTTAAAGACAGATTAATTGCATGCAGGTGGCAGGATGGGACTTTCATGTCAAAAATAGTGATAGATTTACCATGTATCGGACTTTTTGTTCGGTACACGATGTCAAACTTTATTTACGAATGGATTTAGCTAAACACTTGAAGTTGACAATGACCAAATTTAGACTAGGAATTTCAGACATAGCAGAACACCGCTATCGTTACAGTAAATATACTGGTATAGATTTGACTTGTCCATTATGCAAAAATGGAAAAAAGAGGACGAACTTCATTTTGTTTTATGTTGTTGTAAATTATCCAGTCTAAGAGCGCAATATGTACCGACAAAGTTTTCCAAGGATCCCTGTCAGTTTCGGTTAAGCCTGCTAATGGCATCTCAGAATGAAAACATAATAAGTAATTTCTCAATTTACTTATTCAAAGCATTTCAGCTTAGATCAATCATGACTTCGTGACGGAGTAGTCCACCCAGTTTTTCTGTGTTTTGTATAATTCTCATATTGATGTTGTTATGTTCTCCATACCCCCCTTCATAAGGGGCAATGGCCTTTATATGAAGTAACCATCTGAGTTCTGAGTTCTCTCTTTTCTCTCCCCTCTCTCTCTCTCTTCAGCCGTAGAAGTAACATCAGATAATACGAAGGTAAAAACATCGCTTTTGACAAACATGTGAAATAATCAGTTTCCTAAAAAAAAAATATCAGCGATCAGCATCCAAGAATCCACGTGTAAGAAGCCAGCACTACCTTGCCCATTTTATTCCGTCTGTTTACCGACAAGATATTCTCCTACCACTTTCTACAAGTGTTGTTTTAATCTGCATTGCCATTCTAAACATTACATACATCACATTAAAAACATAAATCTATTGGCAATGCCTTTCCTGGGGTTTTTTCTACATGTTTTTTAGGTAGGTGCTATATATTTTCTTTTTTTTTTTATACTTTTTACTAGCTATATATTTTCTTCTTCTTTTTTTTTTTTTTTTTTTTTTTTTTTACTACATTTATTTTATTTACACTACCTTTCCGTACCCTTTTCTACATGTTTTGTGCAGGCACACACAGCATATTTTCTCTTGTTACTATGCCTGTATGCGATAGTCCATCAACATTGCCTTTCCTTACTTTTTCTGGGATTCTTCTGGTGCACCGCATTCTTCTGGTCCATCCACCGCCCCGCCCCTCTACCCTGTCATACAAGTGCTGCTCAGTCACACACTTCACCCCCTACCTTTTGCGGCTTACACCATTCAGCCAGCATCGTTTCCCTTTATTACCCACGGTGGCACGCCCCGGTCAGCGCTGCCTTCTCCCATTCATTCTATACATGTCGTTGAGTTACATTGGTTTCCCTTCATTTCACCACCTGCAACTGTTCCTTCGTTTCATTCCAAATCTTGTACAGCAGATGTTACCTCTCTCTCTCTCTCTCTCTCTCTCTCTCTCTCTCTCTCTCTGTCTCTCTCTCTCATTTAGTCAGATCCTAGATAACGTACTATTAATGTACCTGATCTTCCCCCATAAGCAACATTCCATGACCAACTCAGATCAATTACACTGTAGGTATCAACCCCATAATAATAATTATCATAATTCTATAATTATCATGTTCACACAGGCCAATAACAGTTTACAGACCAAGCTCATTTTTTTCCTATGATCACGGCAGACTGCCCCCAAAACAATTCATTGTGAACAATTTGCACGTGACAACCAAAGCCACTGGACATTTCCTACCACTGTCTTTCCTCACCGACCGCCTACTCAGAAAACAATAGTCAACCCCACTGACGAATAGTGAGACGAGTCCAAAGCCGTCGATTCTGCCCTCAGCAACGTAAAAACTTAGCAGACAGGAACTTTCCCTACCAACGACGTCATTGTACACCACGTCCCTTTCCCACCATCCAGCATGTCCCTGAGGAGGAGTATCTACCCACTCACCGTCTGCTTCCATCTCTGCCAGTTAGCCAGCTACCTTTATTGCATCCGCGCTGCTCTAAGCATGCTTCGAGGAGACGTGCTGCAGTTTAAATGAAGGTGTTGCCAAAAAAAAGTCACGTAGTTAGTTGCCTTATTTCCTTACAGCTGAAATGCATTGTGAGAATCCTGCTGCCAATGCATTATAAGCTTACCATACAAACGCTATCGAGTCAGTCTCTCCTCGCATTTGTCGTGTCGCTCATGCCAGCTTTGCCCTTTCAGAAAAAAAGTGTAGCAAAATGGCGGAGTGAATCTTTTTATTTGATGGGAGAGTGAATCTCTTTTATCCGAGTTCTGATCAACTTACAATTACAGGGTATTATAAGTGTAACTTTCAATTTACGCCTGATTAGATAAACGTGGATTTATAACTGTGTGTAAAGCCGGTGTTAAAGGGGATCTGCAGACACATTCTAATGAAAGGGGAGAGAATCCCAGATCGCTAACACCAGTACTGATCTTGAAGACAGAATTTCCCAACAATTGTCCCTTAATTACCTGCACAGTATGAAAGCAAGCCTTTAGCTTATTTTCCAGCTCTATGTGTCAGTGCCAGCAGTGTATGTCAGTATCTCAGATACATCAAATATTTCCAGTGATGTAAAAAAAAAAAAAACAACGTCTGAGATAACATTTAATTCAATACATCAGTGACGAAATCAGAACTCTTGCAAGAATAGCTATATTATTGCCTATCCAGTCTCTACGGAAGATCGCAAATCAATATCTAAAAAGATCCCCATATACATCTTGGCAACATAACTGCCAATGTCTCAGTCACTGAAGTACTGTTCAGAAACTGCTTTATTTTCTTAGAGTGAGAGTATGTATTTTCATCGGCAGCAAAAAAAAACCATTCTAGCATGAATAGCCATATTAACTGTTTGATTTCTGGGGAAAATTAAAGTAAGTATCTGCAAACATCTCTGTAAATATCCTGACAATATACCTACCAATCGACCAGCCTCTGAAGTGCTATCTTAAATCAATTTTACCTTGTTAGAGTAAAAATCTTGAGTTTCCCAAACTTCCCGTGATGATGGTTGCAAAAAGTGCCAGCTTCCTTTTCATCACCTTCTCCAAGAAAAATCCGCACCTCTAGCTTCTTCACTATGTGAACGCAGGTGCATGAACTGTCCACGCTGCTGCTAAACTATTCCCTTTCTCGCCAGCCACACATCACCTTACAACCACTGTCCGTCATTCAACTCCCGGCTCAGTGTCACAGTCAGCTGGCATGGGGTATTATGTCTGCACTCCTGCTCGAAGGAGAGTAGCTGGATGAGACGTGTCAAGGCTTCCGAAACACTCATAGACAAAGGATAGAGACCCGGCGCCCTTATCAAGCTATTCCTTGCCCAGCTGCAAACTGCATATCGTTATCTTGGAAATTTAACATGTTTCCTTGTTAGTTATGTTCGTGATGCATTTCTATTACGTTCATGATGTATTTCTACTACTGACTGCCGTGGGGGTGGTGCTGGAACACTGATTCTACGTTGCTTCACATTCCAGTTGTGTTATTCCATTGCAACCAACTTATCTTGAATACATCATCAGTTTTACAGAATATTTTTCACAGTTTTACCACTTGCAGATCGTAACACAATAGAAGATGGAACACAATAGAAGATGGACACCTATGAATTTTTGATTGTCTTATGGCACATCATGGTCATACAGCTGTGCGCACACACATAGACATACAAGATAAAAAAAAAAAAGCAGAAAAATGTAATCCTTTGGATCCCTTTTATATGAAATACACACACACACACACACACACACACACACACACACACACACACACACACACACACACACACACGGGACTGGAAACAGTATCTTGACAGGCAACGAATGCAATAGGATTACGATCATGTCCACAATGAAGGTCACGCGGTTGTCTTTTGGTCTGGATTTGGACGAACCATTCGGCAACCATACATGTATTGAATCAGCACCCCAGCTGACGTAAATTAAAACCCAAGATTATCACAGGCAATACAAGGTCTTGATCTACTGGCTTTGTGCGGACACAGAATAGACGAAACTTAGAAAAGAAGCAGGCAAGCTCTAATACATATATGTCTCCTTTTTAATTTGACATATTATTTTTGGGGTACCTTTTCATTTTTTGTGTCGGGAAGGGTTCGTTCACTTTTCAGTGAGCGTGGCATAAGTTGGAAGCCAAATATTGTTTAACTTATCAGGGCATTGTACCTTAAAATCAAGTGCCATAACAAAAATATAGCGCTTTCTGGTGTATTGCACAAACATTGAACATGACATACCTACCACTGAGCATTAAGCAGGGTTTGAAACCATTTGATGAAACAGAGTAAGAATTTTCTTAGAGAATCTTCATTGAAAAGACAATTCAGGATTTCAAATCCATGTGGCACACCTAGTATTTTACGTAGAATAAAACTCCAACTGATAGGGGTACAGACAAATATCAGCGCTTAATCACCTGCAATGTGAAGCAGTGCACTCTTATAATTAACTAGAACTATGCATTAGGCATTATGGAAACAACATCTATAATATATCCGATATTCAATTTGATTCCATACTGATTATCAACCATCTTTTTTCACATTTAGTTTTGCCATTTACAGTTCTTTATTAATAGAATACCGATGAATGATCATGCCATTGATTTTTTTTCCAACGATATAATCCATACATTTCTTTGGATGAAACGTTCCACATTCACCACATTTACTCCAACGTCTTTTAAAAACTTTCAGCATATTTTCCCAACAATCCGAAATCCCCCCGTTTTCTTTTGACTATAATGTTCCTGTCCTTTCCTTCAGTCAACGCTAAATCTCCCCTGTCATTCCAACTTCAAGGGTCGGTAATGGCCTCTACTTCACCAACAACACTGCACTCTCCAGTATGGATCTACTCTGACATAAGAGCGCTTCACACCTACATTCTGAATATCAGCCAATGTCTTTTTATGAGCGATTAAAGAGGGTCCTCCGTGGCGTAAAGACTTTTTTTTTAAAACCCACCATCCCTTTCAAATTTTAAGCAGAGAAAGTGCGGATCTTTTTTTTCATTTCTTACTCTACATATGTGAGCCGATAGTGTCACGTGTTGTCATTCTCCGATGACAGTTTCATTGCCAGAAGTCCAAAACAAGTGATACACGTCAGACTTGTCAATACTTGGTTTCCATCTTAAGGTGGGTCTGTACTGTCTCCTGGCTGCTGCAGAGCACAGTGACTGTCTGTATCCTCCTGATGATGACAGTGACTGTTGTGTGGAGGACTCATGACGGGTGTCTTGAGGACTGAATTTTGCCTCTCAGACAGCATCATAACGAGCTGTTCACATCTTGAGAATCATTCCATGCAAATAAACTTGCAGGCACACATCTTCACACACACACACACACACACACACACACACACACACACACACACACACACACACACACACACGGACGGGGGGACAGAAAGGGACAGAGAGAGACAGAGAGACAAAAACAGAAAGAAAGACTTGTTGCTGAAATATAACAAGAACAAAAATGCAAATAAACACACAACACACACAAAACAGATCATGAGGCGACATCTATATACTACAGAATGCTAAACAGACCAGCAAGTTTTTTTTCAAAAACATGTCTTCTTCAGCCTTTACAAATAGCAGACGTGAAAAGTGTACAGAACACTAGTCCCTTGACGGCTGTCAGCTGGAGAATGGGAAGGTATCACAGAGAAGTGGAGAATGCCGACAGGTTAGAAACAGAGAAAATGAGAGAGAGAGAGAGAGAGAGAGAGAGAGAGAGAGAGAGAGAGAGAGAGAGAGAGACAGAGAGACAGAGACGACAGGCAGACACGACAGACAGACAGACAAAGAGGCTGGATGTGAAGAGAGTATTTCATACGCGCTGGATCACCTTATCCTCGAATAGTAAAGTACTGATGGATGACAACAATGTGGATTGAGTAACATTTACAAGGAAGGAACGCAACTGTACGTTGAAAGGAAACGAGAGAAGATCCAGTCGTCTATAGCGGTTATGTCAGATCTTACCCAAGAAAGTCCGAACAAATGAGACAATTAACAAGCAAATGATGTAATGATATGCTGAAGGGACTTGTATTATAAACACGTCAACTCAGACGACATGATATGAAATTATCGACGGAGAAAAGATAAGGCGCCTGTAGAGGACAACCGTGGTCTGACTTGTGGGTGTGTTGTCAAACCCTAGCACCTAGGGGTAAGAGGGAAAACGGACAATCTGCGCGAAAAAGCCCTAGTCAATGCCAGCTGAAGCGAAGACAACAGCAAACCTACCCCTTTAGATAAACGGGAAGGGGTGGAAAGGGATAGGAGTCGAACAGGATACGTTCAAAGGGAAGGATGAGGAAAGATGTGAATGTGAAGAAAGACAGAAGGGAACACTCCTCGAAAAAGCAATTCAAACAAGTGATGCTGAAAATACAATCGTGTATTGAAATGAAGGGACATAGGTGGGAATGGGCAGGTGAGAGGAGATATCTGCAAAAAAGAACAGAACAGAGCTTGACAATGTAAAGAAATTTTGAGGACACTGCAAATAACCACAATATTTTTCTCCTTCCATCTTCCGTCCTTGCTCTTTGCACACTTAACCATATACTTCAAATGCCACCCTCCTACCTGTCACTCTTTCTTTCTTCCCACAGCCATTTGCCTTCTATTCAGACATGCATTTTCTTTCAGTATAAGATCCCAAACTTTTCCACACGACATTGTTCTCTTTCCTTTCCTTCTCTCTCTCTCTCTCTCTCTCTCTCTCTCTCTCTCTCTCTCTCTCTCTCTCTCTCTCTCTCTCTCTCTCTACTATAGTCCTCAAAACCAGTTTTTTTTTATGCTTGTTGCTTTATCATGCTTTTTTTCTTTACGTGCAAAATTCTTAGCTCTCTCTCCAACGAACCCCTTACCTCTCTCTCTCTCTCTCTCTCTCTCTCTCTCTCTCTCTCTCTCTCAAACAGAAATAATTTTGTTATTCTTTTTCCTTCTTTCCCTCCAATCTTTTCGATTCCCAAAGAGTCTGGCCAACTACTTCGTCTCCCCTCCACCACCCTCTCTCTCTGTCATCTCTCTCTTTCTCTCTCTCTCCTTCGGCCACTCTCTCTTTTCTCCATCATTTCAATCAAAAGCGTATCCACGCCCCCATTCGATTTTGTAACCCTTTTATTACTTTCCCGTTTATTTAAACCTCCTTTCCTTTTTCTGAACACTCTGCCTCCCTCTGTTCTTTTCAACCTATCTTTCTTAATATGTTTCATCCATCCTTTTCTTTTTTGGTTTACTGCGAGGCATTTGGCGGTGCGTGACGACGGCATTGTGCGTCCTACGTTGCTATGTAGGTATATCACACACACTGCCAATACCAGTCAGCGTTTCCCATAGTGACATACTTCCTCTGTTAGATTTGAGAGAGAGAGAGAGAGAGAGAGAGAGAGAGAGAGAGAGAGAGAGAGAGAGAGAGAACATGTTTAAATACTCATTCAATTGCTCCTCAAATATCTCCTCTCGAGTGAAACTTGCCTTGTGGCTACAGTTACCATATCCACTGTCTGTTTGTTATGTGCGCCAGTCACTGACCAGCGTGAGTAATTCTAGAATGGTGTATACTTAAACGCTTTTACTTTCCATAGAAGTCGTCCACGGTATGTTACTAAGCTTTCTTATAGAATTCATATTCAAACTGTGCATTTGATGTGCATAATTTCCCCCCTCCCACCAGTATCTGAAAATACACAACATAAAGATTTCTAGTTCTCTTTATGCTGTTCCCCAACAACAACAACAACAACAACAACAACAACAACGACTGCAACAACAATAACAAGAAAAAAACACACGCAAGTTTCGTTCTCGTTTGATTTAACTCATGTTTAAAAAAATTGCAGAATATATTTTTTTTAATTTCATGATTGTTTTTCAGAGGCAGGTGACTGCCAGCAGTAATTAAACACAGATCACTGAACGAATAGAACGAACACGTTACAAAGCAGGCAAGTTGCGTTTCCACCATTAGTCTTTTTCTGGCAGGGGCATTAACACGCCAAAAAGTAATTTAGCGTCTGTCTCGTCGTTGGCTACCCACTGGTAGGTGACTGCAGTCAACGCCTGTCTTGTTGCTACCCTCTGGTGTCTTGTTAAATATCCACCGACAGATGATTGCAGTCAACGCCTGTCTTGTCACTGCCCTGTGGTGTCTTGTTAAATATCCACTGGCAGATGATTGCAGTCAACGCCTGTCTTGTCGCCATCCTCTGGTGTCTTGTTAAATATCCACTGACAGATGATTGCAGTCAACGCCTGTCTTGTCACTACCCTCTGGTGTCTTGTTAAATATCCACTGGCAGATGATTGCAGTCAACGCCTGTCTTGTCGCCACCCTCTGGTGTCTTGTTAAATATCCACTGGCAGATGATTGCAGTCAACGCCTGTCTTGTCGCCATCCTCTGGTGTCTTGTTAAATATCCACTGGCAGATGATTGCAGTCAAACGCCTGTCTTGTGGCCATCCTCTGGTGTCTTGTTAAATATCCAATGGCAGATGATTGCAGTCAACGCCTGTCTTGTCGCCTGCCCTGTGGTGTCTTGTTAAATATCCACTGGCAGATGATTGCAGTCAACGCCTGTCTTGTCACTGCCCTGTGGTGTCTTGTTAAATATCCACTGGCAGATGATTGCAGTCAACGCCTGTCTTGTTGCTGCCCTGTGGTGTCTTGTTAAATATCCAATGGCAGATGATTGCAGTCAACGCCTGTCTTGTCGCTGCCCTGTGGTGTCTTTTAAATATCCAATGGCAGATGATTGCAGTCAACGCCTGTCTTGTCGCTACCCTCTGGTGGTTGTTAAATATCCACTGGCAGATGATTGCAGTCAACGCCTGTCTTGTCGCCATCCTCTGGTGTCTTGTTAAATATCCACTGGCAGATGATTGCAGTCAACGCCCTGTCTTGTCGCTACCTCTCTGGTGTCTTGTTAAATATCCACTGGCAGATGATTGCAGTCAACGCCTGTCTTGTCGCTACCCTCTGGTGTCTTGTTAAATATCCACTGGCAGATGATTGCAGTCAACGCCTGTCTTGGAGTCTGGTGTCTTGTTAAATATCCACTGGCAGATGATTGCAGTCAACGCCTGTCTTGTCCCTCCTCTGGTGTCTTGTGTCAAACATCCACTGGCAAATGATTGCAGTCAACGCCTGTCTTGTCGCTACCCTCTGGTGTCTTGTTGTTCAACATCCAATGGCAGATGATTGCAGTCAACGCCTGTCTTGTCGCTACCTCTGATGTCTTGTTAAATATCCACTGGCAGATGATTGCACGATCTGGAGTCTTGTTGTCAGACATCCACTGACAGATGATTGCAGTCAACACCTGTCTTGTCGCTACCCTCTGGTGTCTTGGTGTCAGACATCCACTGGCAGATGATTGCAGTCAACGCCTGTCTTGTCGCTACCCTCTGGTGTCTTGTTAAATATCCACTGGCAGATGATTGCACGATCTGGAGTCTTGTTGTTAGACATTCACTGGCAGATGATTGCAGTCAACGCCTGTCTTGTCGCTACCCTCTGGTATCTTGTTGTTAGATATCCACTGGCAGATGATTGCACGATCTGGACGTCGTTTTGTTGTTAGATATTTACTGGTAGATGATTGCAGTCAATGCCGTGTTTGTCGCTACCCTCTGGTATCTGGCAGATGATATGCAGTCACGCCGTTTTGTTGAGGGCCACTTACTGGTAGATGATCGCAGTCAACTGGCCGTTTTGTTGAGGGCCACTGGCTGGTGATTGCACGCAGTCAACGCCGTTTTGTTGAGGGCCACTTACTGGTAGATGATTGCAGTCAACGCCGTTTTGTTGAGGGCCACTTACTGGTAGATGATTGCAGTCAACGCCGTTTTGTTGAGGGCCACTTACTGGTAGATGATTGCAAAAAGCGCCCGTCTCGATGTTAGCTGCGCATTGGTAGATGACCACATTTAGCGCCAGCCTTGCTGGTAGCTGGCTGTAGGTTGATGGCTGTAGTGAGTGCCTGTCTTGTTGAGTAAGCACTGGTAGATGATTGCAGCTGGTCTGTCTTGCTGTGAGGCACCTATTTTGGAGATTGATAGCAGTTAACGCCTACCGTTGTTGGCTACCCTTCGGTTGATGATTATAGTCAGTGCCTGTCTTGCTGTTGGCTACCTGTTTGGTTGTTGATTGCAATTAGTGCCTGTTTTGATCTTAAATACCACTAATGAAATAATCATTGTCAGTGCCTGTGTTGCTTTTACCCACTCACTAACTGATGATCACAGTCACTGCTTGTCTTGGTGTCAACATCCCACCTGTAGATGCTCGTGGTCAGTGCTTGTCTTGCTGTCAACATTCTACTTGTAGATGTTCGCAGTCAGTGCGTGTCTTGCTGTCAACATCCTACTTGTAGATGTTCGTGTCAGTGCTTGCCTTGTTGTCAACATCCTACTTGTAGTGCTTGTGCTTGTCTTGTTGTCAACATCCTACTTGTAGATGTTCATAGTCAGTGCTTGTCTTGTTGTCAACTTCCCACCTGTGGATGTTCGTAGTCAGTGCCTGTCTTTCTGTAAGCTATCCAAGGATTGAGGACCGACTTACTGTTACTTTCGCATGAACAGATGATCACTGTCAGTGCCGTGACTTCTCATGAGGCTTCCCAGTCATTGAAGCTTCATACTTTGTTGTTGTTGCTTGCATCCAAAAGCTTAAAAACTCATAAAGGAGATTAGGTAGGTAGGGAGAAAGTGAAGTGGTTTCGAATGTTAGTGTAGAATGAGAAAGACTACAGTTTTATAAGAAAGTTGAATCCGTCATTTCCATGATATATTGACCCCATTTTATGATGGAACGATTACTTACTCATCTTTCCCACAAGACTCACATGTTCTCCTGAAGTTCTGACATTGTCTGAGACGAAATAAACGGAAAAAAAGCTTGAAACAGACAGTGTCAATGTGAAATAATCCAGAACGAAGGTTTTCATGGCATTCCACGACCACTATCCGGCCTTAATGTGAGAAAAGGGTACAATTCTTGCACAACACCGACCACCCCTGGAGCCAAACACGTAAAACCTGTCTTGCCAGCCTAATTGCTGCTGCTTTGGCCCCAGAAACGTGCATTAAACAACACGGCGAAAGGACCAGGCTAAAATCCGATTTCCCCTTGAGGCAAATAGTGAAGAATGAAGGCAAAAAGTTCCAGGGGAGGGGTGAGGTGGTGAGGATTGTCAGAAGGGAAGTGTGCCATCAGAGAAACAGGCGGGGGGAGAGGGTAAGGAAATCAGGGATGGAATGGGGGTAAAGGTCATTTTACCTAAATGAATAAGAGCAAAAACTTCAAAGACAGACTGATAGACACAAAGAAAGAGAAATCAGAAAACAGATATAGAGTAAAGAGAGAGTGAAGAACTAATGGACAGATACAGATAAGGACAGACACAGATCAGACATACACATACAGAGACAGACAGACAGACACACACACACACACACACACACACACACAGAACAGAAACACACAGAGAGAGACAGAGAAGAGACGACAGAGAGAGAGAGAGAGAGAGAGAGAGAGAGAGAGAGAGAGAGAGAGAGGGATACAGATAGTTTATAATCAATAATAGGCTATTGAGAGAGAGAGAGAGAGAGAGAGAGAGAGAGAGAGAGATTTTATTCAATCTGTCTGATCGTTCTGTACCTAGATATGCAGTTTTCTTCCCTTTCTCTAATAAGACTATTTCTGTTACACCATTCGCGTCAGAGAGAGAGAGAGAGAGAGAGAGAGAGAGAGAGAGAGAGAGAGAGAGAGAGAGAGAGATCTTATTCAATCTGTCTGATCGTTCTGTACCTAGATACGCAGTTTTTTTCTTCCCTTTCTCTAATAAGACTATTTCTTTACACTCGCGTCATTCTGACAGGACATAGGGGTTGAAATAAAAATGTCTCTGTGACCACCTCACATGCAAGGTCAGCAAGGTAATCCACGTAAAACACAAACCAAAAGGGCAAACAAGTTGTGTAGCCCTTCACGCCCTGCTCTCAAGATGGCCCAGTGTCCATATCCTCTCCTGGCTGTGGCCTTGGTTTGGTTCTCCCGGGGTCACCAGTATCGGTAAATTCATAGAGTCTGTCGTTGGACACATTTGGTGGCGCCCTCAGAGAGAGAGAGAGAGAGAGCTCCATCACGTAGTCATTTGGGGGTTGGCAAGTGGTGTCCCGAATATGTGGATTAGAATAGGCACCACTGAGTTCCACCAAAAATGGGTCAGCAGCAGTGCAGTGTCTGCTCTGGTGGGTTGCCTCTTGATGGCAGGGATACAGAAAAACGGCGGTAAACAATGACGCTAAGGCAAAGAAAACGAGAAAAGAAAGGAAAATAACAAAAGAAGGGAGCAAAAAATCATTCAAGGAATGGCATGGAAAGAAAGAAAGAAAGAAAGAAGCAAACAAAAAGCTATAGCAGAATCGCAGAAAAATGGAGAAAACAGCTGGGAAGATGTTTTTGAAGGACGTGGTGGGAAAAAGTTTGGAAAAGGTCGGGCAATGTAGAATAAGATTGGGGAGGGGGTAGTAAAGTAGGCTGAACACAACTTTGGAATTAAACCCCCAATGGTGAGGACAAGATTAAGAATGATCTCCTTTGTTTGCCCCCACACAATGCACCGTATGCGCCGAGTAGGAACCCTAAGATCCCACAATCGGAACCTCCCGTCGAGGCTGATGTATGGACACCCGCTGCTCTACTAATTCTGTTTAATGTTGAACGTGTTTCGCATTCTCCCACACATGCTCTAACTCCTCCCCTTCCCTTTTTGTCTCTTTGAAGTAGGCATGACGTGTTTTAATCTTAGATATACGTTTTTATTTCTTTCGTAGTATATCAAACTTTTGATACAAAGTTATCTACAAAATGTCACCTCCCTCCCGTCTGCTCCCTCCAGCAACATCAAGCATGATTTATTAAAAAACAAAGGGATTACCGGTGAAGGGTGACGGAATAAAGCTGATTGCTGGTGAAAGGTGACTGAAACAGCCATTATTAATGGATATGTGAAAATGTAATCCAATCTATTTCTATTGAAGTACTCCCATCCCTCCCTCCCTCTCTCCAGTGTGTGTGTGTGTGTGTGTGTGTGTGTGTGTGTGTGTGTGTGTGTGTGTGTGTGCGCGCGCACGTGTTTGCGTGCGCGTACGCGTATCTGTGAGTATAAAGTGTTCTCTTTCCATTCCTTTACTTCTACTACGTATTTGATCTGTATTTGATCAAGACGAATCCCTTTTTTGATTTTCATATTACTATATTTCAAATTGCTTTGATTGTGTACATTTACTGTGCTATTCAGGTTATTTCATTCCTTCTCTTTCCTGGCACTGCAAATATGATCTTGTCCCCCCTTGACACAAATACTGTATACGTCAACGTCAATAAAAGTATGTCTGAAGCATAGCGTCTCTCTCTCTCTCTCTGAGATAACTGATGAGCTTAACCCTAGTCATGATCTCAGTCAATATTTCAAGGTTATTTATTTTCCACAAGTATCCTTCGTACTGCTCGTATAAATTTTACAATGGTTACAGACGAATATCAGCTCTTTTTTCACTTTAAAAACCACATAAAATTTGTCTTAAGATGACTTCATGGTCCCTTAGCGACGAAACTGTGAGCACCTTGTCCTAAACAGCCTTAGGCAACGGGGCATTTTTTTTCTCCACCCTCTCTCTTCCAGTACCAGCCATTGACATCAAAAGAGAGTCAGACTCACTGACAGTAATCAGACAAGCCCGAAGTTGCCGATTCTGCCCCCAGCAATGTCAAAACTAAGCAGACTGGAACTTTCCGTACCATTGAGCGCACTGTTAACGAGGTCCCTTTCCCGCTGACTGGCAATGTCCCATGGGAAAAGCCTCTGTAACTCACCGTCCACTTCCATCTGCTGGTCACACAGCTTACTTTATGACATCTGAACTGCTCTCTGGGCATGAGAGGAGACGTGTCCCAGATTAAATGAAGATTTCGCCAATGTGCTCTATATATTCCATACAATAATGGAAAAACATCATATGTCGTTTCCATTCAGGTTCTCGTTTTTACATTCTCATGTTTGCACTGCTTACGGAACAGTCATTTTGTATAATGGTTCCATGTGCTATTGACAAACTTAATAGCATTTCAGCAAATGTGAGATAAAATGATCCCAGAGCCATAGGAAAGTGGGTTGCAAGTTGGGAAAAGAAATATTTCATTATTTGGGCAGGAAGGGAGCGGCGTTCTTAATCTGCTGCACTTGCAAGAAAAACGGCATTTCTGTGACTTAAGTGGGCAGTAAGTCCCATTTCCAAACTACACCAGCCACAGGCAATGCTCTTACAATCCTAAAGCAACTTTCAAAACATTTCTAACAACATTAGTGAATACTCGACGTGCATCTCAGCCACTGACTAAACCAACACAAAAGGAACATGTACCACATCATCCCATGAACAGTTTATGCGCTCGCTTCATGCTTTGGCAACATTCTGTCTTATTGGAGGTTAAAGTAAATGCCCGCCCATTACTTCAGTAAATGTTGCCATCTGCAGCGTTCTGTTGCATGTCTACGAGCGAGGCGGGCTGATCTCAATAGATCAACAGCAGAGTTGGGGTGTCCAGTTGGCCTAGTTGTGAAGCACCGAGTTCCCAGTCACCAGTTGTGAGTTAGAACCTTATAGGCGCCAAACACAAGAGTTGTGATTTTTGCTTTACTCCATATCCAGGTGTTATCGTTCTAGCGGTACCACCGTAATATATTATCGTTTTAGTGATAGCCATCTTAATGTCTTGCCGTTCTGGTGATGATTGATGAATGTGTTTTCATTTTCATGGTACCAACCTTAATATGATCTCGTTTTGTGGTGTCCATTTTAACGTGCGGTCTTTTGTGCAGTACCCGACTTATTGTGCTTTTGTTGAAAATTCTACTAATCTTAATGTGTTGTCGTTATGGTGCACCAGTCTTAAGGTGCTGTCAGTCTGGTGGAAGATCTTCATGTGTTGTCTTTCTAGTGGTTTCGACCTTAATATGTTGTCTTCTGGTGGAACATATAAAGGTGTGTCATTCTAAAGGAACATGTTAATGTGTTGTCGTTCCAGGGGAACATCTTAATGTGTTTGTTATGGCCGTACCCATTCTACTGCATTGCCATTTTGGTGGTACCCATCTTAACATGTTGTCATAGTGGATGGTGACCGTGTTAAGTGTCGTTGCTCTAATGGTACACATTTCGATGTGTGGCTTTAATGGTGCCCATCTAACTGTATTGTTGTTCTGATAGCACCGATCTTTGTGTAATAACGTTCTGGTGGCACCCGTTTTAATGTGTTGTTGTTCTGGTCGGACCTGACTTCACGTGTTCTCGTTCTGATGATATCCATTTAATCTGTTTTCAATCTGGTGGCGCCCAACTTAATGAGTTGTCGTCCTGGTGGTACCCTTCTTAATGTATTGTCGTTCTGGTAGCATCATATATGTTGTCATTCTGGTGGCGCCCATCTTAATGAATGGTTGTTCTGGTGGTACACATCTTAATCCGTTGTTCAGATGGTATCAGTCTTAATTTGTAGTTGTTTCGGTGACACCTACTTAATGTGTTGCCGTTCTGGTGGCTTATTTTGTGCAAGATAGCCACACTTCACTCTCACACACCCCCCCCCCCACACACACACACACTCACCCACTCACTCACAATCACATAAACACAAAGGTATACACATACTCCCATACCTCCTTCTTCTCTACTCAAATGGGTATACCTACCTCCACGAAGAGATTGTAGATGTTAAACCTGAACGCATCACACTCAGGCAGAATCGTTTCATCAATAAATCGATCACGGGGCTGAGTGTGAAAGCCATCCAGGATTATTGTGGAAGCCATTTTCATATTCAAATCTTTAAAGAGGGGAAAGAAAATCACTAAATCAAAAGTTTGCTTGTTTTTTCTCTCTTTTTTGTGTGTGTGTTGTCATGGTGATCTGAAGGACTCTGTCTTCATCTGTACTCATTTTCTTTGCTTCTCCAAAAGCAATTTGAAAGATATCTCTCACTTGAGCTCAATTCTTGGATAAACTCAATTTGGTTCTCCAGTGAGAAATATCATTAACTATTTCCCTCTTCTGTTTCTCTTCCCCTCCTGCTTCTCTCCCAACCTCCATTTCTCTCCTCATTCCTCTCCTCTCTCCACTCTCACGAGTTGATCAACTTTTATCTTTTTTTTCTCCTCCCTCCCTCCCTCTCTAAACGCCTACAAATACTAATTCTGTTAAAATAATTACTATTGCTTGCATCGTTCAGTAACGTCTATGTTTTGCAAGTACTCAGCAACAGGAAATACGAAGAAACGTCAAGGGATATGGACAGATACATGCTCTCCTGCACCCTCTCCTTCTTCTCTAATATCATACTATCGTCATAGTTATTATTATTACCAGCTTCCCTTTATTTCACATAATGTCAAGGGCAATTAGCACTGCCTTTTCTTACTTTATTCTTTGGGTGTTGTTCAATTAGCAAGGGTTTTTGGTTTAGTAGTTCATCAACTGTAACTGTTCCTTTATTTCATTTCAAAACTCGTTCAGCGAATGTTGCATCTCTCTCTCTCTCTCTCTCTCTCTCTCTCTCTCTCTCTCTCTCTCTCTCTTTTTGTTGTTTTTGCTGTTGTTGTTGTGTTGCTGTTGTTGTTGTTTCATTCACCTGTTCTCAGTTATTTCTTCTTCTTCTTCTTCGAGTCAGTTATAGTCAGCAGCACCTGGATCTCAGTTATTGTACTGTCAACAACGTTCCATGACCCACTCGAGTCAGTTATAGTCAGCAGCAATCCCACAATGATTCCTTTTTAAGTCCCTAATTATCACGTTCACACAGACCAATATCAGCCTTTTCTGTCACTTTATTGACTTTATCTTTGTTTCTGATCATGGCAGTTTAGTTAAAGGTACCTCTTTGTGAACAATTCCCATGTGAGCAGAGCCACTGGACACTTACCCCTACTCCTTCCTCACCGACCACCTACACAGAATAAATAGTCAAACCCACTGACGGTAGTGAAACAAGTCCAAAGCCGTCGATTCTGCCCTCAGCAACGTAAAAACTTAGCAGACAGGAACTTTCCCTACCAACGACGTCATTGTAAACCACGTCCCTTTCCCACCATCCAGCATGTCCCTGAGGAGGAGTATCTACCCACTCACCGTCTGCTTCCACCTGCCAGTCAGCCAGCTACCTTTATTGCATCCGTGCTGCTCTAAGTATGCTTCGAGGAGACGTGCTGCAGTTTAAATGAAGGTGTTGCCAGGCAGAAGTCACGTAGTTTCGTTTATTCTTACAGCTGAAATGCACCGTGAAGAGTCCTCTTGCCAGTACATCATTCATCATTATGCCCATCACTCCGGTGGAGCATAGGCCATCGACGACCCTTCGCCATCGCACCCTGTTCTGGGCTGTTCTGGCCATTCCAGTCCAGTTGGTACCTTGTTGTTTCAGCTCCGCCTCAGTGTCTCGCCTCCAGCTGTTGCGAGGTCGGCCCTCTCTTCCTCTTTCCCTGCAGGTTCCAGGTCAGGGCTTGGCGTGTGGTGCTGGATGCTGGCTTCCTGAGAGTGTGTGCCAGTACATCACAACTTTTTTTCCGCTGTCCAGTCTTCAGTGCAACCTCAATGGTGCTGCATCTGCACCGCTCATTCCAGCCTGACCTAACCCACCAGGGCCTCAGCAGTGCCAATCTATAGGAAGCAGTCGATGTCAAATCGTCACGAGGCAACCCACTAAAGGAGACACTACACTATTGCCGAGTCAGTTTGGTAGTGTTCAGCGGTGCATGTTTTGATACAACATACTGGACACCATCTACTGGGCTCCCTACTAATGACAATCATTGTTTCATTTCGGACCAGGCGTGAGTTCTCTCTCTCTCTCTCTCTCTCTCTCTCTCTCTCTCTCTCTCTCTCTCTCTCTCTCTCTCTCCAGAAGAAGCCACCATATGCGTCCAACGACAGTTCCCGTGATTTTGCCAATACTGGTGACCCTGACAGAATCAAACCAAGGCCATAGACGCGGAAAGATAATCAAAACTTAGATAACCATGACAGCAGGGCATGAGGGACCACAGAATTTGAGACATTTATTTCATGCTGATCGATGAGCTTGGGGATGATGAAGATGATGCTATGGATTTACATTCAGATCTGAGACAGGGCTGCATTCTATTCTCACTTTCATAATATGTCCCAACGCCAACCAGGCTCGATCAATAGAGACACTTGCAGTGTTGCTGCTCAAGAAATTTGAGCGACACTCTCAGAGACCATGAAGTGGATGAGTGATCCAGTTTTTCTCAACTGAGCCTGTAGCAAACTCAACTCTGCATAGAAGCTCGACAGGTAGAAAAATACTACAAATAAATGGCTCTGATGGAAATCGAACCCACGACCTGCCAGGCGGGATTCCGGGTAACTAACCGCTGCGCCAAGGTGATTGATAGTACATTACAAACTTGCTATACAGACCCCACCCATCGTTCCTTGTTCTGGCAGTTGTCACTTACGTCAGCTTTGCCGTATCAGACGAAGTACTGCAAAATGGCTGAGTGAATCACTATTCTTTTTTGTCTGAATTTGACCCAGTTCAGCTCACAATTACGGGTATAATAAATGTAGCTTTCAATTTAGGTACGTTTCAGATAAACTTTAGATTTATAACTGTTTCATAAAATGAGTGTTTAAGGAAAAATAAGTAATAGGTTTCAGTGAAACCGTTTAGAATCCCAGACTGCCAACGATGTTACTGATTAATTTTTCATATCAGAACTTCCAGACAATTATCCAATACCTTCGCTGTGTGAAGGCAAGCCTCTAGCTCACGTGACAGCTGTATATGCCAACAGTGTCTGAAACATTCCAGTTAGTGTTCCAGACACATCTGACATGTTTCAGTACTATAAAAAAAATCCTGAAATGTCTGAGATAACATTAAATCAATACGTAAAATTAAAACACTTGCAAGAGCTTCCACATTATGGCCCATTTGCTATCTAAGGAAGATCACAAATGAATATCTGAGACATCTCTGTAAAGTTCTTGGCAACACACCTGCCGGTGTCCAAGTCACTGAGTTGCTATCCGGAGTCTGTTTCATGTTAATAGCATGAAAAGGTAACTTTTTCAATCACCAACGAAATGAAAAATAATGGCAAGAATGACCATATTGTTCCCCATGTATGTCTTGGCAATATTACAATAAATATCTAAAAAAAAAATAAAAAGCTCTGTAAATATCCTGACAATACACCTGCCAAATGCTCCAGCCTCTAACATGCTATTCTGAGTTTGTTTTATCTTCATACATGAGAATTTGAGTTGTTTTTTAAAAAAAACTTTTCATGAGAATAGTTGCAAAACATTTAAACTCTGTGGTCAACTCTTTATCTGAAAAGGAAAGTGCACACCTTTAGCTCCTGCACTACATGAACTAAAACAGTCCGCGCTGCTGGTAAACTAGTCCTTTCCCTACCAGCCACACACCTTCTCACAGCTATTGTCCGTCACTCAACTCCTGGCCCAGTGTTTCAGTCAGCCGGTGTGGGGTATTATGTCTGCGCTGCTACTCGAAGAAGAAGGAGTGGGTGAGACGTGTCGAGCCTCACAAAACACTCACAGAGGAAAGAGACAGACCCGGCGCCTTTATCAAGCCGCTCCTTACACATCTGCAAATTGCACATTATCTTCCAGGCTTTACCATATCTGTTTTTGTTACTTACGTTCACGGCGTATTTCAATTACTGATTGCCGTGGGTTGGTGTTAAAACACTGATCCTATCTTGATTCAAAATGAACATATTTTATTCCATTGCAAACGAGTTTTTTTTTTTAATATTTGAACGTCAGTATTACAGACACACACCTCGCAATTTCAACTCTTGTTGGATTCTGACAAAGCGGACAAACCTGTGAAATCTGCTAGAGATCATTTCTGATTGGTTTTAGTCATATCTTGGTAACCTAGCATGTGCACACGCAAACACACACAAATCTACAAGATAAAAAAAATAGACAATTTAATCCTTTGACGCTATTTAAATGAAATATCACACACACACACACACACACACACACACACACACACACACACACACACACACACACATACACAGGACTGGTCGGGAAAAAAGTATCATGACAGGCTAAAAATGCACACAGTACAATGATCATGTAAAAAATGAAAGTCACATGGCGTGCATTTGGACCATTTTGCAACCAAACCTACATCAGCTAAACGTTTCCAAGTCTTACAGTGCTGTAGACAATTTATAGCTGAAAATACTGTGCATAGCTGCTTGACTTTACTTTCATGTTTTTTTCGCCATCATACGATTTATATAATTGCTTACTACCAACCGTAAATCATGTACTTGGATAGTGATTTGCTATATTACAGGTTATTTTAAAGACATAACATTGAATTTTGTTTTTATTTGGGGTCTTGGAAACAATTAACTATGGCAGCGACGACACACACAGATCCAGCCACGGTAACGTTTAATAAAATGGAAACATATCACTTTAAGGTGACTGGGAACAAAACAATATTTCATTGACATTTTGGCTATAATCTTTAGAATGTTAGAAATGGATGAAAGGGTAAGGGTGCCCATAAAAACATAAATCTTTCAAGGTGGATCAGAGAGAGGAGAGAGGGAGAGAGGAGGAGAGACGAGAGAGAGAGAGAGAGAGAGAGAGAGAGAGAGAGAGAGAGAGAGAGAGAGAGAGAGAGGTGAGACGAATGAGAGGAGAGAGAGAGGAGGAGAGAGAGAGAGAGCTGAAGAGAGAAAGAGAAAGGCAAAGAACACAAAGCAGGAGAGAGAGAGAGAGAGGGGGTGAAGTGTGATGCTGAATTTTTCAGGGAAGGACAAATAACCACAAAGCAGGACTGTAAGTTGGCTATCAGCTGGAACGGAAAGAATGAGGAGATGTTTACCAGGAGAGAGAGAGAAAGAGAGGAGTAGATGGAGAGAGAGAGAGACAGTTGATGAGAGAGAAGAGACGGAGAGAGAGAGAGGAGAGCGGAGATGAGGGAGAGAGCGAGAGGAGAGAGAGAGGGGGAGAGACATGAGAGAGAGATGAGGAGAGGATGACCAGGAGAGAGAGAGATCAGCTGGAGAAGAGAGAGAAGAGAGGAGATAAAAACGAAAGGAGTAATGATGAGACAGTAGCCACAGAGCAGAGAGAGAGAGATCTATTTCAAGAGATGAGATTCCAAGAAGAGAGAGCGAGAGAGGAAAGAGGAGAGAAAGAGAGGAAGAGAAATACAGACTCCACACCCCAACCATTAACCAGAGGACACCACCTGTCACACAGAGAGAAAAGAGAGCCACTACACACCAGAGAGACAAAGAATAGACAGAGTAACAATAGTAACAATACAGGAAAAATTTGTTAATGAGGGAAAAGAATAAGCACATGGCAGGCTTGTTTGCATCTACCCTCAAAAAAAAAAAAGAAGCATTTCAAACACAAAAAACCACCCTCCACACCCCAACCATTAACCAAACACCCACCTGTCACACAATCCATTCCCAAGCACTCTACACACCCAGTGATAATGATGACAAATACCCAATAATAATAGCAATAACAATAGTAACGAATGATAATGATTGAAAATAATAACATTACAATTCAAATATAACACCATGCGCACATACATATATTTGCATTATCAAACATTACATCTATCGAATAGCATCATCTGAAAAAGATAGAAATACAGAACACATAATAATCACACTGTTCATGTATTGCGTCATAAGGTGTGTTTGATATTTGTTTTTAAAGACTCGGGGAGAGAGAGAGAGAGAGAGAGAGAGAGAGAGAGAGAGAGAGAGAGGTGGAGAGGGAAAAGGGTATTAAATCAACTGGAATTCCTCATGCACGCATAGCAAAGTCTTCATGGAATAACATTTACAAGGAAGGAGCGCAAGTGTTCATAGAAAGAAAAGAGAGAAAACCCAGTCGTCTATAGTGGCTACACAGATATGACCTCAGAAAGTCGTAATACATAAGACACGTAGCAAACGAAATTACATAACGACATGTAGAAGGAACTTCTACAGTTAGCACATTAACTGACATAATAGAGATAAATAATAGACAGAAGGAAGGTAAGTATATGTTGAAAGGAAGAGCAAGAAGGGATCATCACCTGCAGAAGCGAACCACAGTTTGGGTTATACTGGTAAACCCTCGCACCGAAAGATAAGAGGGAAAACGGAAATCTACACGAAAAAAGCCCTAGTCAGACGCAGCTGAAGAGGAAACAATAGCAAAACCAACCCCTTTAAGAAAAACTGAAAAGGGTGATAGGGGGTAGGAGCTGAACAGGATGGTTTGAGGGGGTAGGATGGAGGGAAGATGAGAATGTGGAAGGAAGAGTGAAGGGAACAATGGGTCGGAAAAGCACACAAAAAAAGCTGATGTTGTCAACAAAATAATGTAATGAAATGAGGGAGGTACGGGGCGTGAATGGGCTGATGAGAAGAGACATTTGCAAAAAGAAAAGAAAGCTTGACGATGTAACGAGAATATGAGAACACTGCAGATAATCACAGTACTTTTTTTCGTCCCGCCGTTCGTCCTTATCCTTTCCACACTTGATATTCACTTCAAATGTTTCTCTCCCTCCCCCCTTCCCCCCTCTCTCTCTTTGCCTTTCATTCAGAATGTTTCCTCTTTCACTTTAACATCTCGTACCCATTTCTATTTTTACATGGAATTTTTCTCCTATTCTGTGCTTTCTTTTATTCTAAACTCTCTCTCTCTCTCTCTCTCTCTCTCTCTCTCTCTCTCTCTCTCTCTCTCTCACACACACACACACACACACACACACACACACACACACATACTCTCTCTCTCTCTCTTAAGTCCTTTCCTTGGCAGTTTTGTTTAGCTTGTTGCTTGTTCCTTTTCCTCACATACAAAGATCCTAGCCCTCTCCCCACCAAAACACTACCCCCCCCCCCCCCCCCTCTCTCTCTCTTGCTTACCTTTTCAACAGAAATTACTTTGTCATTCTTTTCCGTTCTACTTCCTATTTCTCTTCATTTCCCAAAGGCCATAGCCAACTACCTCATCTCTCTCTCTCTCTCTCTCTCTCTCTCTCTCTCTCTCTCTCTCTCTCTCTTCTCCATCATATTGATCAAAAAACATATCTACACCTCTATTCCATTTCGTAATCCATTCATTACTTTCTCCATTTACTTCAGTCTCTTTACCCTTTTCTGAACTCTCCACCTCGTCGTTTTTTTTTCCGCCTTGTCTTTTACATTAAAAAAAAATTTCATTCATCCTTTTTTTCCATTTACGTGAGGCTGTTGGCGGCATAACGACATCACTGCAGGTTTTACAATACTATGTAGTTATAACATACACAGTCAGCGTTTCCCATGGTGACATACTTCCTGTCTTGTGTTTAATATAGAGAGAGAGAGAGAGAGAGAGAGAGAGAGAGAGAGAGAGAGAGATAGAATATCTTTAAACACTCATTCAATTGGTTCTCAAATATTTCCTACTGATTTAAACTTGTCTTGCTGCTAGAAATACGATATCCAGTATATGTTTATTGTGCGCGCCACTATCTGACCAGCGTGCTCAAATTCTAGACTATTCTATACTGTAACGTCTTTCGTTTTCCACTGAAGCCATTCATGGTTTGTGAGAATGCTTTCTGAAGAAATTCATATTTAGCCCATGGATTTAAGTCATTTCATGTACCTCATGCCCCTTACCCCCCCTCCCCTGTATCCAGATTTAAAAAAAAATCCATTTATACTCCCAAAAAGAAAGAAAGGAAAATGGATCCTTAGATTTTGTTCGATTTACTCATGTTCAAAAATATTTTGCAAGATAGGTATTTTGCAACTTGTTAGCTACCCATAGGTATTGCTGGCATACCAAAGCTTAAAACGCATGTCATATCATAGATGAGATCATTGTATGTATACAGAAAGTGGTTTGAATGTTAGTATAGAATGTGAAAAACTACATTAAGATAAGAAAGTTGAATTAGTCATTTCCACGATTTATTGATCCCATTTCATGATGGAACAATTACTTACCCATCTTTCCTTCAATACTCACTTGTTCTCCTGAGTTCTGAAAGTGTCTGAGAAAAAAAAAAAACAGTTTTGGAGGAGAAAGGGACAATGTGAAATAATCCATGATGAAGGTGTCATGACAAATACAAACCCACGATCACTACCCGGCCTTAGTGTGAGAAAGGGGTACAATTCTTGCACAACACCGACCGATCCCTGGAGCCAAATACGTAAAAAAACTGTCTTGCCAGCCCTATTTGCCGCTGCTTTGGCCCCAGAAACGTGCATTAAACAACACGGGGAAAGGACCAGGCGAAAATCCGCTTCTCCCTTGAGGCAAATAGTGAAGAATGAAGGCAAAAAGTTCCAGGGGAGGGGTTAGGGGGTGAGGATTGTCAGAAGGGAAGTGTGCCATCAGAGAAACAGGCGGGGGAGAGGATGAGGAAATCAGGGATGGAATGGACAGACACACACACACACACACACACACACACACACACACACACACACACACACACACACACACACAATGACAACAACAACAACACCATCCTTTTTTTCTTTCCTTCCCTCCAATAGGAATGGTAGCCCTTTAATCCGTGATCATTTCTATCCCTTTCCAGCCACCACGTAGTATTACTAATATTACTACATTTCTCATTGAAAGTATTATTATTATTATTATTATTATTATCATTATTATTATGATCATTTTTGTACTTTAGTTTACTTTCTATTCTTTGACCATTTATATCCTTTCCACCGACAGTTATCACTATTAAGATTACTTCTATCATTATTACTATCTTTACTATTATCATCATATTACTGTCACTACTATCATCTTCATCATCATCATAATCATAATACTGATGTCATTATTGTTATTGCTGTTACGTTCATTATCATAACTACTATTCTGCTTATAATTACTAGGTCCTGTTATCACTAATCCCATCACTAGCAGAATGATGTAGTAGTCATAGTAATAATAAATTTACATGCGATAAATCAATAGAAAAAAAACTGTGTTTGTCTATGTGTGGGTGTAAATAATACTGTTAACCTTAAACTCACTGATCATCGCTATTGCCTTTTCGCTAGCTGTTAACATTGTTAACATTATTTATCCACAACACCTTCTCCCGGCTCCAGTAGCACTGCTAACTTTTACTCATTGACCATCTCTATTCCTTTTCACCAACTATTATTATTTGATTTTATTGTAATACACCTTACCTCCCCCCTCCAACCGTCCCCCCCCCCCTCTCAATTTATGGGGATCTAGTCATTATCTCAGTCAATATTTCAAGATTCTTTTATTTCCTATTAGAATCCTTTGTACTGCTTGATCAAATTTTTACAACAATTCAGGATGAATATCAGCCTTTCTTTCACCTTAAAAAAGGCCTGATTTTTTTTCTTATGATAACTGCAGTGTCCCCTAACGACGTAACTCTGAGCTACCTGCCCTGAACTGCCCCGGGCAACAGGACATTTATTACATTCACCCCCTCTCTTCCCATACCAGCCATCGACATCAAAAGAGAGTCAGACTCACTGACAGTAATCAGACAAGCCCGAAGTTGCCGATTCTGCCCCTAACAATGTCTAAACTAAGCAGACTGGAACTTTCCATATCATTGACCGTACTGTAAACGAGGTGCCTTTCGCGCTGACTGGCAATGTCCCTTGGGAAAAAACCTTTGTAACTCACTGTCTGCTCCCATCTGCTGGTCACACAGCTTACTTTATGACATCTGAACTGCTCTCAGGGCGTGAGAGGAGACGTGTCCCAGATTAAATGAGCACTCACACACGTCTTGGTATTTATCGCATTACCTTTTTTTTTTTTTTTTTTTTTTTTTTGCAGAGTGCAAGAGTGCATCACAGACCTACCGTGCCAACTGAACAATACATCCTCTTCCTCAAATCATAATTCAAGCGAACTGGGCACATTTGAGTCATTATGAAAACGTGTATGAACGGTGAGATGCACAAAACAGATCAAAATTAGCCTTTTCTTCATCTGTGTATGTGTGTGTGTGTGTGTGTGTGTGTGTGTGTGTGTGTGTGTGTGTGTGTGTGTGTGTGCGTGCGCGCGCGCGTGTGTGTGAGTGTATGTGTGTGTGCATATTTAAGTTCAGATGGGGGTCAGCTTGCAGTTATGACCTTTATAAATATACTTTTCAATATAGGTAAACTTTAGATGAATTTGGATCTATATATGTGTTTTACAGGTTACAAACACTCTGAATGTAAAATGAATGTCCGAAATATTTCAGCGGTTAGCATTCGTGGTAGACTATCGATTTCGACAATGTCACTGTGCAGATGACCTTCTCCCATGGGCACGAGTGTGGCTGGAGAGACCGATTCTCGAGGGCACACACCTGTGGGCAGTAGGGGCATTTGAACGTGGCTAATGTGGGAAGGGAGGACACCGAGGCCTTGCGTTTTTTTCTCTTGCAGTAGTCATGTGGTTGCGGCGGTTGTCTTCAAATTCTTCCTGGGCCTTCCTGGTTAGACTTCGCCATACTGCTCTGTCTTGGGCACAAACCTCTAGGTCTTTTGCAGGCGTGTAGCTGTGCTTCAGATTGTCTTTTACACAATCTTTGAAGCGCTTTCTGGGGCGGCCTCTGGGTCTCTGGCCCTGCCTCAGTTCTCCATAGAGCAACTGCCGAGGCAGTCTGTGAGGCTCCATACGGATGACATGTCCAGTCCAGCGAAGCTGGGCCTTCATTATCATGGCTTCGATGCTGAGCAGACGGCTCTGTCCAGAACTTCGAGGCTGGTCACTCGGTCTTGCCACTTGATGCCCATAATCGTTCGTAGTGATCTCGTGTGGAAGCGTTCAAGCTGTTTCGTGTGTTTCCGGTACAGTGTCCAGGACTCACAGCCGTAGAGGAGACTAGTGAGAACAACAGCTTTGTAGACCTTGATCTTTGTGTCGAGCTTGATGCTTTTGTGGGTCATTACACGAGTACATAGGCGGCCAAGAGCTTGGCTGGCTTTGCTGATCCTGGCAGAGATTTCTCTGTCAAGAGAGCCATCACTGGAAATGACGCTCCTGAGGTATTTGAAGTGCTCAGCAGTTTTCAGTGGTGCCTCCGATGGTGATGGTGGGGGGAGGTTGCACTGTTGGGCCTGTGGAGGGTTGGTAGAGCACTTCTGTTTTTCCAAGGCTGATTGTCAGGCCAAAACGCCGAGAGGCTTCCGCAAACTTGCTGACAATGAACTGGAGATCCGCTTCTTTGTGTGCCATCAGGGCACAGTTGTCGGCAAACAGTGCGTCAGTCACAAGTCTCTCGACTGTTCGGGTCTTGGCGCTCAGCCGACGAAGGTCAAACAGAGAGCCGTCCAGCCTGTACTTGATGTAGATGCCTCTGTCGAGATCTCCGAGGGCATGGTTCAGCACGCACGTGAAGAACAGGTTGAACAGGACCGGAGCAAGGGACACAGCCCTGCTTGATGCCGTTCGAGATTTCAAAGGGAGCAGAGCTGTCACCCCCAACAAACACAAGGCCAACCATGTCGTCGTGGAAAAGGCGGATGATTTTTGTGAATTTCCTCGGACAGCCAAGCTTGGAGAGTATGACCCACAGCGCCTCCCTGTTCACTGTGTCGAAGGCTTTTGTTAAGTCGATGAAGACAGCGTAGAGGTCCATCCGCTGCTCAATGAACTTTTCTAGGACATGTCTCACCGAGAAGACCATGTCGATGGTGCTGCGGCCTGGTCTGAAGCCAGACTGTGACTCCGGCAGTGACGGTTCTGGACACAGCGCTGATCAGGCGGTTTAAGATGACTCTTGCAAGGATTTTCCCAGCGACTGAGAGGAGGGAGACGCCTCGGCAGTTACCACAGTCAAACTTGCTGCCCTTGTTTTTATACAGAGAGACAACAGTGGCATCTCGAAAGTCTTGTGGCATGGTTTCTTCCCCCCCAACGCTGCAGAGTATGTCGTGGAGAGTGTCCAGGGCCACTGGACCGGCTGCCTCGTACATATCGGCTGGTTAGCATTACAAGTAATCCATATTAACACATTCATATATATACATACATTCATGCACATATACGTATGGATGTACAAAAAAGTAAGCATTCAAAAGCTGACAACGTTCCATTGTATGTACACACACACACACACACACACACACACACACACACACACACACACACACACACACACACGCGCGCACACACACACACACACTGATTTCAAACAGATCTGCTTTCAGGCATCCCCTCTTAATGGAAGTGAAGAAGGTGGCGCACAAGAAAAACAGTTACTGTTTGTTTTTTTAGGTTGTTACTGAATCTACACTGTGAATGACTGTATGTATTTCAGGCCTTTTTAAACAGCTTCGTCTCCAACTCCAATGAGACATGCCCTTCTTATGATTGTTGGTTCTTCACGAAAAAAACATTGGTTTTCTTGGATATGTTAAGCATGTTGATTTTAGCCCAAACGACCTCAAAGACCATAGGCAACAAGATGGTTGGATGGACAACTAGCGCAACCTTGCATCCTTACTTCCAGCACAAGGAAAATGACAAAATAAAAATAATTGTAAAACATAAGAAAAGTGCGGATGAAGTCGATTAACAAAAAGAGCGAGAATAAAGAAAAGTGAGAAGTAAGCGTAAATTTCTGGCACAGGTTTTACAATTCAAACAAAACTAGACACAAATATTTGTCATTTAGAGCCTGATGAAAGTTCATTCTTAACATCAAAACGACAGATCTAGTGCCAATTTCAACAATCACTATGCTAACTGGATCACTTGAATCGAATAACTCAACAAGACAGACACACCCATCTATTGTTCCTTTGTTCGAGTCTCCTCTAAAAAAAAAATAATAGCACGACAATCCAGTCCGTGCTCGTCCGATAATTCTGTCAAGATCAATATTGAATGGGTTCACTGGTGCTTACATCTATTTGCAAACTGCCTTCAGTAATACGACCATTCATAGATGTAAAGAGATAAAGAAAAGTATTTTGGCAGAAAATCCAAGTTACTCGTATTCCACACAATGTTGAAAAACAGCATTAGCTGTCGTGTCCGTTGAGGTTCTCGTTTTGATAATCTCATGTTTAAAACTAAATGTAGCAAACTCGTTACTAGTCCCTTGCTAGGGAGATCTGATCCACTTGACATTAGATTAAAAAGTAATACAAAATTCGGATGTGCAATCAAATTAGACTGTATCACCTGTATATTCGGATTCACCTCTGAATTCGTCTGGAAACGAACTGGGGTTTTGCTGTCAGGTACTTAGCGAAGGATTGGATAGAAAAAGAACGAGCTGTGACTCAGAGAAAGAAGGAGGAATCATAACATTATTCCCGACGCTGATAAATCTAAAGGAATATATCAGAAATTGATGCACTATCACATCATTGAATGCCATGTATAAGATTGGGTCAGCATGCATAGCAGCTTAGAATAAAATCAGTTCTTGCGAGTCTAGTCAGTAAAAATCGAACAGGACTTATCCGTGGAAGATATACTGGGGACAACATTAGACTTATATATATGATTTAATGTACCATTTAAATAAAGAAAATTTTCCAGGGTTACTGTTATGTGTTGACTTCGAAAAAGATTTTGATACCATTGACTGGAATTCTATGTTCAAAGTACCTAAAGTCTTTGGCTTTGGAGATGACATGTGTAATTGGATGGATAGAAATGTTATATAGAAATACTAAAGCCGCTGCTGTATATAAAAGGACAAACATCAAACTGGTTTAAAATTAGTAGGGGTTGTAGACAGGGGATCCTATTTCGCCGTATTTATTTGTTTTATGTGTTGAAATTTCAGCAAACATGAGTCAACAAAGCAAAAATATCAAGAGAATATTTATAGATCATATTGAACATAGAATTGCGCAATCGCTCACAACACACGATCTTTTCAAAACGCAGATCGATTACCTTTTGAAGAAACTATAAATATCTTGGATGAAATCTGAAGGATATTAAGTCTGAACAGGAACTGTGAAAAGACAATTGTTATTTGGCTAGGACGTGAAAGAAAACCAGCAAAGAAGTATATGCCACACGTTAAGATGGAACAGAATCCTCCGAAATTTAAGATACTGGGGAACATGCTCACAGTAGAGCTCACAGACTGCTCGGATATGAACATTACTGAAAAATTTTCAGAAATAAAACAGTTATACAGGGTTTGGGTAACAAAAAATTCGAACACTACTAGAAAGAATAGCAATTTTGAAATCTTTAATAATGTCCACAAATCGTGTATTTAGGGATACTTCTACTAAATCCACCGAACATATTCTTGGAGGCATTGCATTTTCTATGTCTAAAGCTCGTATGGAATAATAAACAAGACAGAATTAGAAGAAAAAATTACACGGAAAAGAATAGGAATTGGAACATTTGGATTTTCAGATAGAAAACTGTTAATGCAAGCTTTGAAATTAGAATGGATAAGGAAACTAAGAATAAAAAAATCATAACTGGAAAAGGATTATAACTTTTTTAATGCCAAAACGTACAAAAACTACATAAACTCGGACCGAATTGCCTGTTCACTCGGAACGAAAAAAAAAACTTGTTTTGGAAAGACAAGTTTCAAGCTTATAAAATATTTTTCAATAAAGTTAAACCCACTAACCTGTCTGAAACTCTAGAAGAGCCATCATTTTTCAATGACAAAATAAATATGAATAGCATTTCATGAAACAAAAACGAAGGGATTAATGAAAATGTATGTAATATTGGAGATCTGTGCAAAAGAAGCTGGTAGTTACTTGACCTATGATAAATTTTTCAAGTACAACATATGGACTATGCAGCACTGATAAATGAGTAAAAATATTTGAATATTCGTGTGGAAAATAATGAAAAATCTAAAGATTCCAAAACTGTAAAAATCTTAAATTCGGTGAAAAAGGGAGCACAACTGTAGTATGATATCCTCGTTGAGGATCGTTCAAAACCAAAATGCTGCCATAAATCAAATTATAAATTGAAATCAGATATCAACAGACAAAAAAAAACGTTTGAACTAATACTTGAGATTCACGAAACAAAGCTGAAGTAGTTTCAGATGAGATTAATGCGTAGAATCCTACCAACAAATGTGGTGGTGATGTGCATGTGGGTCAAATCTGATAACAAATGTACATTTTGCCCACAAGAAAAAAGATGCATAGAACATATGTTCTGGAGAACACATGTAAATGCTTGTTGGAAAAATTTAAACAAGTAATTAAAGACAGATGCTTACATATAACCTCTTCCTTTTTAAACGGAAAAATAATGCTGTTTGGACACGACACAGATTTTAAATCTGACAGAATGTTAGACTGTATCCTGCTGTTTGCTAAATTCTACATTTACACCTGTAAATTAAAAAAAAAAATTTCCTCATGTAAATGAGTTCATTAAGTTACCAAAAGATAGGTCTGAAATAGGAAAGCACATCGCTATGTTAACTTTAACATGGTAAAGTTTAACACTGACTGGCACAAGTGTAAAGCATTAATAGAAAGTGAAGAAATGTAAACACGAAAATATATGTATCATTAAAAAAAAAAAAAAAAAAAAAACAAAAACAAAATAAAAATCTCCAAGCCAGTTAAGGGTATGTAATTATACTGTCTGCGTATTCATTAAAAAAAATTTTTTTTTGATACGCTAGGATACCATCAACAAATAATGATATGCAATAACCAGCCGCCGTGGCGAAGTGGTTAGCGTCGCGGACTCCCGGCTGGGAGGTCGTGGGTTCGAATCCCATCAGAGTCATGTGGGTTTTTTCTGCCCCGACCGGCTCCTACCCAGAATTGAGTTTACTGCGGACTCAGTTGGGAAGACTGGGACCCACACAGTCGAGTTTCATCCACTTAATGGATGCGTCTCTGAGAGTGTTGCTCAAATTTCCTGACCAACACTGCAGGTGCCTGTATCTCTCGGGCCTGGTTGACGCCGGGATATATTCTGAAAGGAAGCGTAGAGTACAGCCCTGTCATGTAGACTCAGACCGAAATGGAAATCCGTAGCATCATCTTCATCATCCTCATTCTCATACACCAGCATTAAAAAAAAAATGTCTCAAGTTCTGTGGCCCTTCATGCCCTGCTCTCATGGTGACCTCAGTTTCGATGTCTTCTCCACGTCTGTGGCCTTGGTTTGGTTCCGTCGGGGTCACCGGTATCGGCGAGTCCATGGGGGCTGTCGTTGGACGGACGTGGTGGCGCCCTCCGGGGGGAGAGCTCACTCACGCCGGCTCCGCGACTAAGCAAGTATTGTCGTCAGTAGGGGGCTTAGTAAGTGGCGTCCTGCGTATGTTAGATCAGAACAGGCACCACTGAACACCACCGAAGTGACTCGGCAGCATTGCAGTGTCTCCTCCGGTGGGTTGCCTCTTGACGGCTTGACATTGACTGCTCCCTGTGGATTGCCGGTGCCGGGGCTGCGGCGGGACCAGCCGGGCTGTGGCTGTGGACGGGGTGTCGGAATGAGCGGCGTGGGTGCACTGCCTCTGAGGTGGCGCAGAGGTTGGGACAGCAAAAAAAAAAAAAAAAAAAAAAAATGATATGCATGTTTTTATAGGAATGGCTGGCAGATATTCGTACTCTTCTTTTGTATGTGTATATTTGTTTTTGATTTGTGTCTGTCGCTCCTTTTTTGATCTTTCCTTTATTCTGTCCAGAATTTAGTTTCCCTTTATCTTCTCAATTGTAAAATATTGAAATAATATGTACAGAAAATTGAACTGAAAATAAAAGAGTTGTTAAAAAGATTTTTTTTCAAAGGATTCAAAGGATGAAGAATTAAAGTGATGGCACAAAAAATCGTACTCTCTTACTGATGTAAAGAAAGATTTACAAATGCATACGTTTGATTTAATACAAGTCATTTTTATCTCTTCCGCCACGTTATACAAGACATTTTTTTTTTATTACAGAAGTAAGCTAAATCTAAAGCGATTTCTTGATTGATTTAGTCTCATTCTCAGATTAAGTGAAGCTGGCGAGCAGATGAGGTAAGTAAGTAAACTGAATGAAACTGAAGAGAAGCATCCCCACTGAACACCTCTTTTCCACGAAGTACACACAACATTGTCAGCTCACTGAAGAGCTTTAGGCAAGCGTGAATAGACATGCACGATGGGTGACTAAACGAGAGCGGCCTGCCCATCAAATTGATAGGTAAGTGAGCAGCGCATGTGCGCGTGCGCGCTTTTGTGTGTGTGTGTGTGTGTGTGTGTGTGTGTGTGTGTGTGTGTGCGCGCGCGCGCGCGCGCGCGCGTGAGTGCGTGTGTGCGAGTCTCTTTGTGTGTGTGTGTGTGTGTGTGTGTGTGTGTGTGTGTGTGTGTGTGTGTGTGTGTGTGTGTGTGTGCGCGCGCGTGAGTGCGTGCGTGCGAGTGTGTGTGTGTGTGTGTGTGTGTGTGTGTGTGTGTGTGTGTGTGCGCGTGCGCGCATCCATCCATCTGCACATGTGATTATGCATGCACACAGGATCAGTGATGATGAGTGAAATCTAAGCGAGAAGAAGAAGACACGCCCTGTTCCACCCCTCCTCTCCCTGGCCCTGAAAGTGAAGACAAACGAGGCAGGCAGGACGGGGAAAACGGGCTGTAAATTTCCACACGTTCACAGCCCCAGACGGGGAAAACTCCACCGGCTCGTTCTGTCTTCATAGTTTCCCGCCCTTCCCTGTCCACTTTCAATGGAGATAAGCACAACCAGCTCTACATCAACGTCAGTGCTCTTGGCCTGAACCGCTCTTCAACGCCTGAGCAGGCGTGATTAAAGAAATGAATAAAATAAAAAGAAAGTCATCACACTCAGGCAGATTCGTGCGATCGATAAATCGATCACGAGAGCTGTGTGTAAGAACTATCTAGGATTGTAGTTGAAGCGATTTTCAGATTGAAATATTAAAAGAGAGAAAAGAAAACACACCGACACACCGACACAGACACACACACACACACACACACACACACACACACACACACACACACACACACACACACACACACACACATGGAAGGATCGCTTCTTTTTCTTCTCTCTTTTTGTGTGTGCGTTGTCGTGATGATCTCAAGGGCTCTGTCTCTTCATTCATACTCATTTTCTTCACTTCTCTGAAAGCTTCTTGCATCTCCTCTCAGTGAAGCGCAATTCTTGGATGAACTCAATTTGACACTCTTGTGAGATATATTGTTCAACTATTTCCCTCTTCCGTTTCTCTTCCATTGCTGCTTCTGTCCCGTCCTCTATTGCTCCTCTCATTCCTCTCCCATCAACAGCCAAAGATCGATCAACTTTATTTTTTTTTTCCAGATAGCCCCTACCCCCTTCCCTCTGCTCCATACCTTCCTACCCCCTCTCACCCCCTCTCTCTCTTCCTATCTCTCCAGATGCTCTCTCTCTCTCTCTCTCTCTCTCTCTCTCCAAATGCCTATATATACAGAGCCCGTTAAAAGAACGATTGCTGAATGCATTATACAGCAGTGCCTATGCTTTTAAAGTACTCTACAAAAAGGAATACAGAGAAGTGTCAAAACATAGGCACAAGTGGCACGCTGCTCTGCATCCTTCTCACCCTCCCTCTCTAGCATCTTATCATTAATATCATCGCGAAGAGAATACGAACAGCACATCCAAAGTGAGGAAAGGGAAAATAAAGGGTGAGAGGGGAACGGATGGATGGAGAGAGGAAAAGAGTGATAAATGCCAAGAATGAGGTAGTAGAGTCACATGAGGTGGTGATATTGCCTTCACCTTTAGGCCATAAACAGTCATAACATTTGTCCCCCTCCTCTTTTTTCATCATCATCATCATCTTCATCTCTTCTTCTTCTCTTGTTGCTGCTGCTGTTGGAGAGTTGATGGTTCTGATTCTTACTTCTAATCACCATCATGATATTCTTCTTCTCCTTCGTTCTTCTTCCTCTTATTCTTGTAATTCTTCTGTTTCTTCTTTAAATGCTTGTTTTTTTTTATTCCACCTCCTCCTGCGCCTCCTCCTCTTCTTATTCGTGTATCATCATCGTGAACTATGGTCGTCTTGGCTGCTGCTCGGTTAATTGTTTGGGCGTAAGTGTACTTATTGCAATCTAAAGCACCTTCATTTTTTTTTAACAGAAACGTGCTAGTAAAATGATAAAACAACATTAAATCCTTTCATATATCTGAGCACAATATGCAAACAGCACAACATCCGACGTTTTTCGTTTATTTATTACATACAATACATTATTTCTTATGCATACGATTTTTCTAATAAACAATATCTTACGTCAGTCTTTCGTTCTCCAGCTCCAACATCCAGTTCATGAAAGATCTGTTGATCCCAAACCTAATACAGAATTATTTTTACATGTGTTTGTCATTTAATGTCAGCAAAGAACTGAACAATTTCAAGGCAGATTCTTTTGATATCAAATGTTCGAGTTTCTAAACAAAACCATCCGCATCTCAATGCATTGTATTGTCATATTCTTTTAATATTAGATGTTAAGTTTAACAAAAATCACCCACCTCAAACTAGGTACTGATCTTTCCACGCTTGGTAAAAAAAATGACTATTAATGACGCTCATCTGTATGAATGACTATGACCGATGAAAGGCGATGAATGACTGATTGAATGAGGGAACGAAATGTGGTTTCTGTCCACGCTTGGTAAAAAAAATGACTATTAATTGGACGCTCATCTGTATGAAATGACTATGACTGAAAGGCGATGAATGACTGATTGAATGAGGGAACGAAATGAAGACGTGGTTCTGAGTGATCGTGTTAGCTAGCAATGTCCTATGTGTGCTCGTGCATGTAGTTATGCATTTATCTGCAGTGTGTGAAAATGTACATACGTGATTTAGCATGTGTAGACATCATCATTCACTAGAATTTACATGTGTGTGTGTGTGTGTGTGTGTGTGTGTGTGTGTGT
>JADBJO010003717.1:180000-187500 GCA_016801955.1 Conus betulinus
GCCAAGCAACAGCAACAACGACGACATCTGCACGTGCAAACAGTGATCAAGATTACAGTGAGAATAGAATGAATCGGGGTGGAAAAGAAATCGAGACGCCCAACACAGGTTTACCAGATCAAACTCTCTCGTGGCCTATTTCTCTCACCAAAACTGTGTTCATTGCTACAGTGCTGATAGCAACTTGCTATTCAAGCGTCAAGAATTGCTCACCGAATACCTGTGGTTATTATTCACCTCGACTCTGCGGCCGTGCTGTTCCCGTTTTCTCCCTCGGTGTCCATCTTGCTGGTCATCAGCGGATCTTTCTCCAGTGGGCCGTAGCAGTTCGCTTCCTCAATGATTCCAGATGGTCCACACAGGGCAAATGGCGTGTCGTTCTCATCGTTCATGCAGAGAGTTTACGACGTCTGTTTCTTTCTTCCTGGAGGCACATGCCATTCTGCTCACCTGGTACCTCTTGTCATGTGGGGACGTGGAGAGTAACCCAGGTCCACAATGGATGCAGGGGAGTAACCAGCATCATTATAACCACGATCACAACTATGCTCCTGAACCCGTTCTTTGCTCAAACCCTGCCCACCAAAGCGAACTTCACAGAAATCTGTTCTCCTTGGCAGGGTACCAAATGCAGCCTCCTTCTGTGGACTGAGATGGGAGCAGATAAACTACAGTCATGGTGCGAAAGTTTTCAAAGAGAAAACGCCCAACTGAGGGAGGAAATTCACCACCTTTCTAATCTGTTCACGGCTCTTCATGAACAATGTAAGAGTTTACTGCATTTGAAAGACTGGTTCACTGATGCGGCGCAAAAGATGGAGAACCAAATAGACAAGGTTGAATCCTTCTCACGTCGAAACAACCTCAGGTTCTTCAATGTTCTGGAGAACGAAAACGAGAATGACCAGGAGTGCTTGACGAAAGTGGTTCAACTGCTCAAACAGATACTTTCCCATAAAAAAATGGTCAGAAGACGATGTGGACAATGCACATCGTCTCGGCCAGAGAAACAGAAATCACAGATACTTTCGTCCTATCATTGTCCGACTCTTCAGCTGGCGAAATAAGCTTACCATCCTGAGGGCCAGAGAATGTAGAAGAGATCTGGCGAATTGTGAAGGAATCCGTATATCGCCTCTGACCTTACTGACCGTCAAAATCAGATTGTGAGGGAAGAGAGAAATGCGGGAAGACATGTTTATGTACAGAAAGGTCGACTGTTTACAACAGAAAGAATCTGCGACATCGTGTTAAGACCAGCAGATTGAGAACTATGGACCACAGGGAGTCAACACAGACCAATACAATCTGTTTGACACAATTGATTGTGGCCAGTCAGCCCACTCTGAAGGATACTGTGAGCCATCGAATCGCCGTGATTCTACGCCGCCAGCTCTAGAGCTCAACTTTCATGGCACCCAGATACAGCAACCTCCTAGCAACAACCCAAGTAGTCTCCCCTGGACAGCAGATATGAGAGCGTTCCCAGGTTTTCAAACCAACCACAAACAAGTACGCCCAAACACTGCGAATCTAGAAAGCAGGGGACCACGTTCGAGCATCAGACCCAAAGCCTAGTGAGTCCAGCTTCGTGATGAGCACCACAGTATCTCTCAGGAAACTCTTTTCCCCCTACCAACACTAATTCTGAACTGCCACAACCCCAACGTCAACCACGTACCAAGACAGTGATTGACAAATGGGGAGCGAGATTGTGTCCAGTATCAGATGAAAGAAATGATCTGCAGATTCCTGGCAAAGAACCTGATTGTCCAGACACCACAATTCCCAAGGCAATAGAAGTAATTCCTTCAGGCAGTACAGCAGCTCCTTCTGACACAACACCACATGGTATCAATTCTTCCGTTTTATGCACACCCCAGCCAAACCCCAACCCTATGTCTTCCAGCCTTTTGACTACATGCCTTCCTATGCGATCTGATCCAGTGCAGCGTCCCCAAGAAACCATTCTTGGTCTTGACCCAGTGTCTAACGATGAGAAGCGGTCCCCTGTCCACCCTGCCATACCCAGTGACGTGTGGAAAGCCAGACACCAGGTAACACCTGTCTCGCGACCCCCCCAGTAGACAGCCACATAGAATCCCAGCTCGACAGTCCTGTTTATCCATGCTGTGAGAAATCGCCGGATAACAGGCAATGTCAGGCATCAATGCTGGTGTTTTTTTCCTGTTCTGGACATCCCAAACCCAAAGTGAAGAACGCTAGTGTAACTCATGTCAATGAAACAATAATCCATCGCCCCCTAAAGCTCCAGTTACACGCAGACAAAACAAAAACAAACTAACTAGACTGAATGAAAGAAGCAAACAGACAAGACTGACAGAGAAATTCACTGTGATGAACCCAGTCAACACTCCAGTTTACAATGCTGGTAAATAGCATGTGGCCGGCCCGTTACAGTCAGTGACCATCCTGATAGAGTGGTGGAGAGCCTGTCAGTTGTTTCTTGGAACATTGATGGTCTAGCTAGCAAACTTGCTGACTCGGACTTTACTAATTTTGTTCAAAATTTTGACGTCATATGCCTTATTGAAACATTTCTTCTTCATGAGTCCTTTGATTTAGATTATCACTTTAAGAATTTTGACAAATTTAGAACTAAAGCACTTAAGCATTCAATTATGGGTCGCAGATCTGGTGGACTTCTGTTACTAAATCAACAAAGCATTTAATAAGTTTATTAAATTTATAGAAGTTTCTATCGATCATGTTGTTTGTGTAAAAGTGTCTAAGGATATGCTAAAAGTTGACCATGACATTTTGTTTATTTTTGTGTATATTCCACCAACAGGTTCTGTGTTTTACCAGTCATCAAATTCTGTATGTCACATTGAAGCTTTAGAAAATTGCATCATGGACCTAAGCAATCGTTTCCCACGGGCTCAAATAGTATGTAGTGGAGATTTTAATGCTAGAACTGCAGACCTCAAATAGCTTTCCCTGATATGACCGATTTATTTGCTGATCCAGTTCATCCCATTAATCCTTTTAAGAAATCACGTTCAACAAATGATCCAGTACTCAATGCTGTGTGAACACCTCTTAAACCTGTGTGCTTGTTTTGATTTGTGTATTGTAAATGGATCCAACCACGGTTGTTACAGTGGAGACTTCACTTTTATATCTGTCCATGGTTCTAGTGTGATAGACTATTTTCTCATTTCGTACGACTTACTACCGAACGTCAAAAGTTTTTCTGTGTGTTGTAGAATTGAATCTGTGCACATGCCTATTAAGTTAGAACTTTCAGGCAGACAGTCCCCACCATCACCCACTAACACTAATGATAAATTCACTGCCTGGAATAGAGACAAAATTGATGCTTTTGTTGCTAGCAAGGCCACTCACTTGTTCTCGTGTAACGTTGAATATGCCACCAGTTTGATTGATACATGTATTAACAAAGCATTGTCTGAATTTACACACATGTTTGATGAATGCTAGTGCCTGCATGCGTCAAACTAAATCCTTTAAAGCCAGGGTAGATACAGACTCCTGGTTTGACAAGGAATGTCAGGAAACCAAAGTCAATGTTAGAAAAGCACTAGCGGCCAGTAATAAATCTGGACTTCCCCAGGACAGACTAATTTATCTTCAATTAAGACGGGATTATGGCCAATTAAAATATTGTAAAAGCCACAATTTCAGAGTTGAGCGTATTAACTCTCTGTTAAAGGCTGCTAACGATTCCCAAACCTTCTGGTCGGAAATTAACAAATACCGTAAACGGTCGCCGACGGTAAATGATATTTCTCAGGTTGAATGGTTTAACCACTTCGATAACCTACTAAATACTGGAGTCATTTACGTCTGAGGAATGTTTGGCATCTGAGGATCCAGAAGCAGTTTCTGACCCAGTCTTAGACGGTGCTATTACTACTGAGGAGGTTATAAAAGCAATTAAAAGTCTCAAGTGTGGGAAGGCAGCTGGTCCAGATGGTCTCATTAGTGAAGTTATAAAAGCAGCAGGAGATGCAGTTGTTCCTTTCCTTGTCATTTTTCTCAATAAAATATTCAGAGATGGTGTTTTTTTTCCGGACGAATGGACTAAATCCATTATTATCCCACTACATAAGAAAGGGGATATAAATAACACTAATAATTATCGAGGCATCTCTCTTATTAATAATTTATGTAAACTTTTCACTCATATTTTAAATAAGCGTCTGGTTACTTGGTTAGAAGTCAACTCGGTTATATCAGATGCACAAGCAGGTTTTAGGAAATCTTTTTCTACCATCGACCATATTTTTCACGCTCTATGCGTGTATTGAGAAACATCTGTCACAAACAAAAAATTCTACGTTGCCTACATTGATTTCAGTAAAGCATTTGACACAGTTCAGCATGAATTATTGTTTAATATACTGTTTAGAAATGGTGTTCAAGGTAATATGTTGAACATTTTGAAGAGCATGTATTCCTCAATTAAATCATGTGTCAGATGTGGTAACTCCTATACTGACTATTTTCCAGTGCTTGCAAGGTCTCAAACAGGGTTGCTCCCTTAGCCCTACTCTGTTTTCTATATTCATCATGAACTTGCCCATGACATATTTCATAAAGGTAAACATGGCGTTCAGTTTTCTCCTAATGATATTGAACTTTTTATCCTGCTTTTCGCAGATGATATAGCCCTTATGTCATCTACGATAGCTGGTCTACAAAATCAAATCAATATTCTCTACAGTCGTGCACTGAATTTAAGTTTGAAGGTCAATCTAGACAAAAGTAAGATTATGGTATTTCGTAAAGGCGGGTTTCTAGGCGTTAAGGAACAATGGTTTTTTGGCAGTGATAAACTAAATGTTGTCAATTCATATAAATATCTGGGAGTTACTTTCTCAACTAAACTTAGTTTTGATGTCGCTACTGGTTATGATCATGTCGCTAGAGCCAAGAGAGCCACCTTCGAGATTCTTAAAACACTAAGAAAAATAGGATGTTCTTCTCCCAAACTTTCCTTTAAACTATTTGATGCTCAAGTTGTTCCTTCACTTCTCTATGGTTCAGAATTATGGGGTTATAAGCCGTACCAATCTATTGAAAAGCTCCACCTACAGGCCTGTAAATTAATACTCAATGTACCAACTTTCACGCCTAATGATATGGTTTATGGTGAATTGGGTCGTTACCCATTATATATAAATTCTGCAGCTAGGTGTATCAACTTTTTTGGTTTCGTCTCCTTAAACAGCCTCCTACTAGATACTCAAGAAAAGCATACAACATGCTTCATATGTTACAGGAAAGAAATATAAGGGTTCAAAACTGGGTATCGCATTTAAAGCATCTTCTGTGTTCAAATGGTTTTGGCTACGTTTGGATGTATGGTGAAGTCGGGAACAAGAAACTTTTTCTCAGGGTCTTTAAGGATCGCCTTATTAGTTGCTTCTGTCAGCAGTGGTATTCTCATATGTCTGAAAGCAATCGTTTCGATCTTTATTATTCTTTCAAGAATATTTTTGAACGTGAAAAATATGTTGATTTCATTAACAATAGAATATTTAAAACTGCCTTAGTACGTTTCAGGTTGGGAGTCTCAACTATTCAAAGTCACTGTCTCCGCTTCTTGCTTGCCGAACATCCTGTTTGTCCCCTTTGTTACGCAGACTGCGAAGATGATTCCACGTCCTATTTGAATGTACATATTACAATGACCTTAGAATTAAATATTCCATCAATAGTCCAGGAAGTTATTTGTCGAAATATCAGCAATGTGCACGAATTCTTAATGGTAATATTGATCGCCAACTTCAAATGTCTAAATTTCTTTTCCTAGCTTTAAAGCGAAGGGAAAATTTGATACAAATGAGATAAAATATATTTTCGTACACTGTTATGTGAGCAGGATCGAATGGAGAATGTATGTATAGATGTATATATTTATTAACGTATTCTTTTTCATTGGTTTGTTTTCTTTGGTATTGTAACGGGTCAAAGGCCTATACACAATTAAACCATTGTCAATTGTCAATTAGTTGTACATCTTGTTAATGTCAAACACTTTAATTGTACACAGAAACCCGGGAATGTGAATGAAGATACGCGACAGGTCCGCTTATTTGATTTTGATTTGTTGAAGAAAAACACTGATACCATAGCCCTACTGTAAGGTGTCTGACATTGCCAGAACGACGAATCACGGATCAGGTCAAAAGCAGTTGGGAAGAAATAATGTGCACTAAGAACAGATCAAGTCGAAAGTGGTAAGGAAATAGAAATTGTGTGCACTGAAAATAGATCAAATCAAAAGTAGTAAGGAAACGGAAGAAATCATGTGCACTAAGAACAGATCAAGTCAAACGTGGTAAGGAAATAGAAGAATTGTGTGCACTGAAAATAGATCAAGTCAAAAGTAGTAACGAAACGGAAGAAATCATGTACACTAAGAACAGATCAAGTCAAAAGTGGTAGGGAAATGTAAGCAATTGTGTGCACATAAAACTAGATCAAATCAAAAGCACTAGGAAAATGAAGAAAGTGTGTTTGCACTGAACGACAATCAGTTCAGCATCGAGCCACCGATCAAGTCAAAACTTGTTCTAGAATCAGGGAGAAAAAGGATGGGCTGAACAAGACAAAATGGGAAGGGAGACATCAAGTAAACGCTCTTTAGATGAACATCTAAGTGGTGGAGTATACTATTAGCGAACATGAGGTAAAAGAGAGCACAGATGGAAAGGGGGGGGGGGGGGGGGGGGTGAGGTGCGTTGGGAGGGGGGACAGGGGAGGGGGGGGGGGGTTGAATTGAAGTTGACGTTGATAAGTGGTGGGATAGATGGAGAAATCAGTGCCCTTGTAAAGATGGACGGTACCCCCTCCTCCACCCGTCCAGCTTAACAGCAAGTGTCCTTAGTTTACTTATTGACCGCTTCGCCCTCAGTCGATGGACTGACCAAAGGGGCAGTCCACTTACACTGCCAGGGCGGTATGTCTGGACTGCCTCTGATTGAGTTTGTTTGACAGATGATGCTGGTGTGAGTGTCCACATTTTCCCACATGAAATTTGCCTCGAGGACAATTTTTGACGATGGTTGTCTCAGGGAAATATTCTACAGTTAAATTGAAACCCCTCCTGCTTCTAATCTCTCTTCTTCACCTCCCTGAACATCATTCTTCTTGGGACAAAAATAATTTATCAGTAAACCGAGGACCAGATATACAAAATTTAGATGATGAAAATAGCGTTAGACAACAGAGAGAGAGAGAGAGAGAGAGAGAGAGAGAGAGAGAGAGAGAGAGAGAGAGAGAGAATCTGAACACGATCAGATTCATCTCTATTCTATTCACAGATTGATTTCCTAACATGTTGCAGAGTTGTTCCCCCCGGGGCACCTGTCGAGAGGAGGGTGATGACTGAGGGAGACAAAGGGCACGCTAATCTGTCTGTCAGAGGAACGTGTCTGATGGGAACTGATCGAGTTGGAGGTCACTGATACAGAAAAAAGAGGACCGATCCAGTGCGCCAGTCAGTGG
>JADBJO010003717.1:197500-200000 GCA_016801955.1 Conus betulinus
TGCTATGCGCTTCGTGTGTTCAGGCAATTTGTTCGCTCGTTGATTGGAGTCACTTGGGTGGGCCCGAGGGTTTCAGACATCCAGCTCTGGAGAAGGAAGAACACGCACAAGAGAGAGAGAGAGAGAGAGAGAGAGAGAGAGAGAGAGAGAGAGAGAAGAGAGAGAGAGAGAGAGATTACAAAACAAAAATCTCTACTGATTTATGCATTACAAAACAAAAACAGCAGCAACATTTTAACAACACACAACAGACAGACAGAGACAGACAGACACAGACAGACAGACACAGACGGAGACAGAGAGAGAGAGAGAGAGAGACAGACAGACAGACAGAGAGAGAGAGAGAGAGAGAGTGAGAGAGAGAGAGAGAGAGGGGGGGGGGGGACAGAACAGAAAGAAAGACGGATTAACTAATTGAGAACGAAATGTTACCTTTTTCGTGAACGGTACATTAACACAATGTGTTATCTGATTTGATCACCATTGATCGACAAAACATCGTAAACTAAATTTTTGTTATTTTCTCCCCATTCTATACATTGTAGGATATAATGTATTAATGTGGTGCCCGTACATATAGATTTCATACAGAAACAGCTAAGCTTCGATACTGTAATGGAAACACGAGGCTACGCACGCAGAAACACAACTTTGCAGACATACCCGTGCTGTCATCAGGTGCATGTAGAAGAAGGCTTGTCCAAACAATCGCAAGGAAGTGAACAGAATTGTAGTAATAGCTTGACGTACATATGAATATTTGATACTAAAAAAAGAGAGAGACGAAAAGCACCCTGAAAGGGTCGAATTCCCATAGCTTATAGGCCTCAGGGGCTATAAACTGTCATAGGTTCGACATAGGCAGGGCACAGCACGGTGGGAGGCGCAGCCCATCGCGCTTCTTCTTCTACCACCCTTAGTCTTCTGTGACTCGGGAACCCATTCACTGCTGGCTGGACAGAGAAAGCTTTCAAGCCGAAAAATCCAATACCACGTATGCAGACAGACAGACAGAGACTGTCTGGTTCCGCTGGCACACGCTCTAATCATTTAACTACGGGGTCCCCTCTGGAAAAAAAAGAAAAGTTTAAGCAATTTAGTTTGTAATCTAATTTTCTTCCTGTTTGAGACACATTTCATCTTCAATACCTTCAAGATGAATGTTGTGTTTAAGACACAGAAGAAAAAGAGGATGTCTTTTGTAATTATGCTCACCGATAATGTTTCCTTCTCGTTGACTGAAAACAGGAATGTCTTAAGGCAGAAAGAGTCGTCGAATTCACGGAAGTCTTATTCTCTTGTCTCTTCCCACGACCCCCCTTAACCTTTCACCATACCCTCACAGTGTCATCTGGCCTGCCACACACGTGCATGTGAAATGAAAACTAATTTACTGCATTCTTTTACTCCGTTGGTGCTGCATGTCTCTCTTTGAATTGTATTTGTTACTATCTTGATCTGTATGTTTTGCACACATCAAGACATTCCCATCGATCCTAAAGACTGATTATGTGATTGATATGGGTGTCATCAAAAACATGCGCATTTTGGGCAGCGAGCAGAAGTTAAGTAACAATACACGGTATACAGTCAGGAGATGATAACCCAATCAGATTAAATCCTGCTATTTCAACACTTTGCTCTGAAACATTTTCAGGTGTGTATTAAGATGGCTTGATGCACGTGATACACACATGGTCTTGAGCTTCTTCAGCTATTACCAGTGCAGACCCTCTTATTATATACATTTCAGAAAAATGTTGATGGTGCACGCTGAGGGCAATATAGAGAGAACTGACATCTCCTGTAAAGAATTTTCGAATACAGGTAAACTCCCAAACATTGGTGGTATCTTGTGCAGGAAAACACGTGCTGAGACTTAAGTCAACATTGGCGGGAAAGCTGTGTTAACTCCCTTACCCCCGCCCCCTCAGCCGCCCAAACTTGCTACAAATTTGAGAAATGACACGTTTGCTATTTTTGACTCAAAGTGTCCTCGGCAGTTACTTGTTTCGTAGTCTTGCTAGAGAGACTGAGCCAGCTTTGCCCGCATTGACTGAAATACCACAGACCCATTTTCCCCGAGCCGGGTTCCAGATTCTCACGAGGATTCTTTCCTATCTTCGCCAGACGCACTTCAGTGTGCTTTCGACTGGTCGCCAATGACTTTTGAAAGAGGAACATATGGACTTTGTGGTCCTTGATGTCGTTACTAAATCTGAAAAAAAAATTTTTTTTCGCTTGCATGTCCCCCCCCCACTTTTCCTCTCTCTCTCTCTCTCTCTCTCTCTCTCTCTCTCTCTCTCTCTTTCTTACAAGTTTAGCTATTACAGTATATTTCAAAGCATCATAATCGCGTGATCTCTCTCTCTCTCTCTCTCTCTCTCTCTCTCTCTCTCTCTCTCTCTCTCTGACTTCTGACTTCCCCCCCCCCCCTTCTTCCCCACCTCACCCCCACCGCCTCACCACTCTCTCTTCTTAACATTTCCTTTCTTCTTTC
>JADBJO010003717.1:205000-207500 GCA_016801955.1 Conus betulinus
CGGTTATCATTTGCATTGGGCCTACCAGTTTTTGGCATCGCTGATCTGCCAGTCAATGTGGAAGTCTACTCTGTTTGAATGTTAGCTTTTGATGGAAACAAAGCAGGAATGGCTAGAAATGAGATAATCGTAAGTGTGGGTGGTGGGTGGGGGGGGGGGGGGGGGGGGGGGGGGAAGAGGAAGAGGTATGTATGGTAGTGAGGAGTGAGTGGTGAAGAGGGGGAAGAGGGGGGCTGGGGGGGGGGGGGGGGGGGGCTGGGCAATGGAGCGCTGCATGTAGTAGTTGTACAAAATGCGAGCTAGCGTCAAGATCAGAGCAATAATGTGTTGACTAATCGTAGCTGGAAAAAAGGCAAGAAGGCACAACGACGATCAGGACAGCTGTGGAGGTTAGGAAGGGGAGCAACGGGGTGGTGGGGGAGAATAGACGTATCCTGTGATTTGCTTGAAGAGAAGAACAGAACTAATCCATCAAAATAAAGCCGCTCTGTCAGTACTTGCCGGCAGCTGCGAGGAACATGGCTGTTTTTTTTTCCGCATCATATCTGAAAGGATGTTGATCTCCAGAAACGGAATGTTGGCAGCAATATATGAACAGAAAGGCGAGTAGCTTGCGAGGAAAAGGCAGAATATGGGGGAGTTTCGGTGGAGTTGTTTTTGCAGTTACGAGGTTTTAAAACTGAGCCACTTTATGACTATTTTTAGTCATTGCAGTGCTAAAACTGCTGCGTTGGAGATAATGGACTGGTGTGTGAGAAAACACGATTGACATGGCTCTGTCCCTCCCTATTTTTTCCACATACCCTTCGCCCTTCATCTGTATGAGGAGTTCAGTCGTATAATGTGAATCACAGAGGCAGTTGCTTTTGTGCTTGGATTGGTGATCTGTTTCTCTAATCTGAATTAATGACTTACCGTTTACATAGTCCATTCAGCAATATTCTTCACATGTATTGCAGATCATTTCAAATGTTCACCTTTGATCTCTACGTAATCCATTCTCTTTCCCTTTACACACTCTCCAACCTTCCTCCATCCACCCGTCCCGACGTTCTGCAAATGATAAATGGCTAATATGGTAATCAGATGTCTGTTATTACCCGTATGTGTGACGAGACATCAGACAATGTTCCTTCCAAATCTGTCAAGACAGACGAGTCAACTAATTCTCATACCCAATGCGGTACATAGGCAGACCCACAAAGAAACAGCATAGACACACTGACTGACAAGCCAATCAACAACACACACGTCTCCTCCCATCCCATGTAGAACTCTGAGGAACCGTTCATGTTTGACACACTCCAATAACCGGATCGACAGACACACAGACAGACACATAGACAGACATACAGACAGACACACAGACAGACACACAAGTAAACAGCAATACACGGACTGCAGAACAATAATGTTCTGATCTGATCCCGTTCCTGTCGGCTGTCCTGTAACTGACATATGTCGGCTGTCCTGTAACTGACATATGTCGGCTGTCCTGTAACTGACATGTCGGCTGTCCTGTAACTGACATGTTTTTGTCAATACTATTGAGTGTATGTGACACGCCGTGTCAGACCAGCGTCCCGGGTGTTTACACTCCACAGTCACACACACACACATCAGAGAACACAACCAACGCACCAGGACAAACAGCCACGCCCACACGTTCACACCAGATCCACCCGTACCTCAGCTCAAGCCAGCCTTCTCTCTACCAAGCACAAACCACACACTGACCAATCACCGAGGAAGAAGAAAAGTTTTGAAGTTTCAACTGACTGGACAGAAAGGCAGACTGTATACTGTCTTGGAGCTGGTTACAAACGATAAGGACTTGACAGGCAAAGAGTCGTCAACCGAAAGTTTTCGTAATAAAAGGGGGGGAAAAAAAAAGAGGGAAAGACGAGTATGAAAAGCGGACATATTTGACGGACAAACGGACAGACAAGCAGACAGAGACTCACTGACCCACCGTCAGACGGACAATTCTACAACAGCTCGGCACAGATCACCAGATGACCTTGGTATGATCGAGAGACAAAGAGAGAGAGACACACACAGACAAAGAGGGAGACACACAGACAAAGAGGGAGTGACACACAGACAGACGGAGAGTGGACACCATCACAGGGACACTGTCTTACTGGCACTCCTCCACCCCGTGGAGCACGCCGAGGATCTGGGGGTGTTTGAACCTCTCCAGGTGCCAGATGTCCTTCCTCAGCACCTCGGACACGATCTCCCGGCGTCTGGGCTTGTGCAGCTTGTCGGCAATCTTCTTGTCGAACAGGAACACCGAACAGTCCTGGAACGATAATAATAATGATGATGATGATGATGATAATGATGATGATAATGATGATGATGATGATGATGATGATGATGATGATGATGATGATGATGATGATGAAGAAGAAGAAGAAGAAGAAGAAATAGAAGATAATGATGTAACAGTAAGAGAGAGAGAGAGAGAGAGAGAGAGAGAGAGAGAGAGAGAGAG
>JADBJO010003717.1:217500-220000 GCA_016801955.1 Conus betulinus
GTGTTGAAGCGATCACTTGAATTTAATTTGCTAACCCAGTCTTGCTGAAAACAGTCTACCATCCTTTGCCTAAAAATCTTCTTAAACATATTAACATTTCCGACCCCACCTTCTAACCCCACTTCAGAAAATCCATATCTATCAAGACAACGTTTTATATCATATGCCCAATTACTTTTTATCATTCTGTCGTCAGTGTTGTTCATAAGGCTGTTCATCAAGGAAAGATATGCTTGCTTGGGTATTCTATTCAGTTCCATCTGTTGTAAAGAAAACAGATGGAACTGAATAGAATACCCAAGCAAGCATATCTTTCCAGAGACAGAGAGAGACAGAGAGAAAGACAGAGAGAGAGAGAGGGAAGGGAGAGAGAGAGAGAGAGAGAGAGAGAGACAGAGAGAGAGAGAGAGAGAGAGAGAGAGGAGAGAGAAGAGAGGGAGAAAGAGAGAGAGAAAGAGAGAGAGAGAAACACCGAGAGAGAGGGAGAGAGAGAGAGGGGGGGGGGGGGGGGAGAGAGAAAGTTAGACAGAAAAAGAGAGAGATAGAGAAAGAGAGAGAGAGACATACAGAGAGAGTGAGAGAGAGAGAGAGAGAGAGAGAGAGAGAGAGAGAGAGAGAGAGAGAGAGAGAGAGAGAGAGAGAGGATGGTGGGAAGAAGAAAGAACGCGAGGAAAGGCAGACTGGACAGGGAAACAGGAAGGAAGGGAAGATAGGATTAAACAGAGAGGAAGTCAGGCAGAAAAGAAATGAAGACAAAAGTACAGAAAGACAGACAGACAGGAAGGACGGAGGGAAGGAAGGCACGAAGAAAAAGAAGAAAAATGGAAGGCAAAAGAAAACGACAGAGGCCCCGCTTAAAAGAATTTACAAGCATGACATACCTTTGTTTTAAACGTAGGCAAAATTAGAGGCCAGAGGAACTGCAAAAGAAAACAACGGTATGAAAACAGCGGTTTGTCAGGAGAAAATATACGTGTTTGTGTGCAGGTAACTGCTTCTTTGTGTAAATACTTAGCTATTTTCAAGCGAAAGTGGACCTTTTTATCTGATGGTACGCAACTTAACTATTTTCATGCGAAAGTGGACCTTTTTATCCGATGATACGCCTTTTTTTCCCAGAAAAAGAAGTTACTTTATTCTTGAGCCAAAACCAGAATCAGATGACATGAATAGTCAACTTTATGATTTTTAAATACTTGAATCCTAGAGTCGTGTCTTACATTCCTGCCTGTGTTTTTTAAAAATAATAATAATGATGATGAAGATGATATAATAATAATAATAATAACAATAGTGGTAATGATGATAGTAATATAATAACAATCAATCATCATCTCATCATCATCATCATCATTCATTTGCGTCGTCATTATCTCCTGAAGAGCTGAGGAACCCAAGGCGTTTACACCAAGGCGAAAACTACAGAAGAATACGGATCAAAACGCCAGCCATTAATTCCCGATTTGATTAGATTTGTAACTTTGATTTTTTGTTCCATTTGGTTGCAATTTCCGCCATAATTATGCTCCTTTCCAGCCTTGGGACGACTTTTTAACTGATAGGCTTTGGTAACGAGTCGGGTTTATCATATTAGTAGTCACGTATTCCTAGGAACACCAGCTTGCGATGGTGAAGTCGTGGTTGTCCTTTTAGAACCAGTGCCATTAAAGCCCAAATAAACAACAGGGCCCAGCACGTTGCCATTTTCTTTGATTTCTTCATGAAGTCCGTCGGTGCCTGCAGGCAGACAGTTAGTGGCCCTGATGGCACCGGGACCTGATGGAATCATCCCACGTAACGTCTCTGAAGAAAAAGCCCCCAGGCCCAGACATTGCGGGATAATGTCATTTAGGTACCACTCAGACTCGACTGATCAGAGACTGTACTAATCCGAGACCAATCATTGACAGTAAAACGTGGGTTCTTGACCAGTCTGCTGACTTTGTTGGGGGGTAAACCTTGGTTCTCACTGATTTCGAAGGTTTAGGAATGTGCTGTTATCATTATGAATGCAGGCATTCCGAAGTCGGCGTTTTGATGCCGGTATAAATCGTTCGGAATTTACTGAAGTGACGTACTGTACTACAGAATCTCCCTCCAGGCCGAATAAGACAGACTGACTGCATTCTGGAACAACTTGTTCTTAAAGGGCCTCCGATCAATAGTCCTCACTCTCGCCTTCTACGGTTCACAACGACGTGGTGCTTTGGAGTACTGTAGCGAAAAGCTGAACGCTTTTGCTTCCTTATTCATAGGGCTGAGATTGTGGCCGGACTTCGTACTGTTTGTTTTAACAGTTTTTGTTTGTTTGCTTGCTTGTTTGTTTTTCGTTATTTTTCTGGACGGGAGGGGTTTGTGTTCCAATTCCATTCATCGCTTTTCACTTTTTTTTTGCGCTGCACTGGCTTGAGAAAAAAACAACAGCAACAAACACAAACAAACAAACAAACAAACAAAAAAAAACACTTGTACGTTCACAAATTTTCTACGCTGTCTGCAA
>JADBJO010003717.1:225000-232007 GCA_016801955.1 Conus betulinus
GAAAAGGGGAGAGGAGCAAGTGCGGTGGTGTGTGTGTGTGTGTGTGTGTGTGTGTGGGTGTGTGGGGGGGGGGGGGGGGGGGGGGGGGGCGGTGAAAGCGAAAGATGACAACAGAATACTCCTCAAACTAGGCGATAATGCATAAGAAGAAGATCTGGGACAGAGTGACAGGTGGGGTGTGAGGACAGGAACGATGGGAGGTGGATTGCCGCCAATCAGCGGTGCAGAGTAAACTGAACACCGTGAAGCTTTTCCCAATCAGCCAATCGCTATCCCCCATTCTATCGGAGGAGGGATGGGGACGACAGGAGGGGAGCATGCTTTAAACTCTACCCGTCTCCCCTCCCACTTCCCCCACCCCCCCACCCCCCACCCCCCCCTCACACATGTACCCCCTCCTCCCTCTCTTCCCTCCCGCACTTCCCCAGTACCCTTGCCTGTAGAGAGTATGGAATTCAAGTATCCTTCATGGAGGCCCGCTGGCTACACAGACTATAAATACTATGTACAAGAAACACAGTAGTAATTACGACTATTTCCACACGATAATACTCAAATTGTAAAGGATAAATGCCATTTCCTTGTCTAAACGGACGAATTATCACGTGAACAAACCAAATCACCACACGAAAACAGCTTTTTTTTTTCTTTCTATGATAACAGCTATTTTCAAATAAGAATGAGTTGCAATTCCCGCAATGATACTCATTTAGGACATCAGTTTCTTTGGGTTTTCTGGGACAAAAAAGTTAGTTTTTTCGCATGCAAATAGAACGAAATCAATTACGTGTTTTGGACCTAGTTGCAAAGTGAGACGACTGTAGGCGCAAATCCAAACAAATCTTAAATGTTAGCGAACCCCCCCCCCCTCCCCTCCCCCCCCCCCCCCCCCCCCCCACACACAAAAAAAAAAGGGGGGGGGGGGCAAACGAATCACAAGACAAAACACGACGCTTTTCGACCTCTTAGGTCCTCTTCAGGCAAGTTACAAAACAATTATTTACAACGACATTGAACGAGCAATCACTTAGCTTCTGTCTCTTCAGCGCAAGATAAGCGTTGGTGGCACAGTTGCGCTAAAACGAGTCTCTTCTGTGGAGGTATTCTTGGTCGCAAGAAGCCACAGTTAATCTGGAGTGGAAATTATGAATGTTTTTGTGTGAAAACGTCATTACAGCTGTTTTCACAAGAGATAATACAAACATGAGTGATAAAGGCCATGTTCATATCGAACCAGCAAGATGTCACATAAAGAACAGCTCATGATCCCTACGTTTGTCTTTTGTAGGCGTTGCTGTTGGTGCTCCGATTGTTGCTTATGCTGCTTCCTCTGCAAGCCGCTGAACATGGAGCGGCCGAGTACGTTTCCGCCCTTGAAGATGGAGCGGCCGAGTACGTTCCGCCCTTGAAGATGGAGCGGCCGAGTACGTTTCCGCCCTTGAAGATGGAGCGGCTGAGTACGTTTCCGCCCTTGAACATGGAGCGGCCGAGTACGTTTTCCGCCCTTGAACATGGAGCGGCCGAGTACGTTTCCGCCCTTGAAGATGGAGCGGCCGAGTACGTTTCCGCCCTTGAAGATGGAGCGGCTTGAGTACGTTTCCGCCCTTGAACATGGAGCGGCCGAGTACGTTTCCGCCCTTGAACATGGAGCGGCCGAGTACGTTTCCGCCCCTGAACATGGAGCGGGCTGAGTACGTTTCCGCCCTTGAAGATGGAGCGGGCCGAGTACGTTTCCGCCCTTGAAGATGGAGCGGCTGAGTACGTTTCTGCCCTTTCGTTTTCTTTTGCAATTACATGTTCTCGGTGATGTTATTGTTTCGCTTCCTTGTTTGCGGTTTCTTTCTTTATGTCTTTGTTTGTTTCTGTGTTGTGTTTGTTTCTGTCTTTCTTGCTCTCTATCTCGCTTTCTACTTATCTATCTTTTTACCCGCCTTTTTGTAATTTTATTGGTTTTTAAGTCTGACGTTCTTCTCCGTTCGTTTTTGTTGATTAATTGAATTTTTTTGCATCATGTAACTTCTTACTGTTGTCATTGATTTGTTTAACTTATTTATCTATTTATTTGCACCGTCATTTTTTTAAGGGGACCGGACAAGTTGCATGAAAAAGGGTGTAGGATGTAGGAGTAATCAAAAGAGTGAGAGACCTTGGAGTCTCTTACAATGTGGGGAGTGCGGAGGAGGAAAAAAAAAAACAACTTTTTTTTAAGCCGGAGAGAGGAGTGGTAAGGGGTGGTTCGGTAGGAGGGGGGGGGGGGGGGGGGTGTTTGGAAGGGGGATGGGTGAGGACGGGTCGGGGGTGGAGGGATCCGGGCATCTCACACCACTACTGCCCCCTCCACACCCCCCACCCCCCCACCCCACCCCCCGTCTCCAGCCCTGCTTTTGTTCGTAGACTTGGATGGGTAATCTCTGTAACTCTCTTTAAGGCTTCTATGTACGTTCTCTTGTGTCTCTCTCTCTCTCTCTCTCTCTCTCTCTCTCTCTCATCTCTCTCTCTCTCTCTCTCTCTCTCCTCTCTCTCTCTCCTCTCTCTCTCTCTCTCTCTCTCTCTCTCTCTCTATCTATCTATCTATATATATGTGGTGTGTGTGTGTGTGTCTATAAATCTAAATCTCTATCAATCAATCAATCAATCTATCGATCTGTCCATCTACAAAAAATGTGTGAGTTTTGCCTGCGTATGTGCGTGCGTGCGTGCATGAGTGCGTGCGTGCGCGTGCGTGCGTGCGTGCGTGCGTGCGTGCGTGAATGCATGCGTGCGTGCGTGCGTGTGTGGTGTGTGTGTGTGTGTGTGTGTGTGTGTGTGTTAGTGTGATGATATTAGTGTTACTCTCTGTGTGTGTGTGTGTGTGTGTGTGTGTGTGTGTGTGTGTGTGTGTGACATACACACATTACTGATCTCTCTCTCTCATCTCTCTCTCTCTCTCTCTCTCTCTCTTTCTTTCAGACAGGCAGAGAATGAAATTGCCTTTTTGTCGTCTTGTCCTGCATTACTATCCTGTTACACGTCAGTTTCAAACTCGTAGTAAGTTGTAGGCAATTGTCTCTGTTCGGATTATGCCGATATCGTCAGTCATGAACACGTGCACAAATGGGATGAGTATGTGTCTGTTCAAGGCCTTGAATACCGTGACTACAATGTATGGCCAGCTACATGGTGTCACTTCTAATATTTCTTACATTTTGCCACTAGTTCACATGGCCTTTGATTTTATACCGAGAACTGATTATATACAGTACACCCTTCTTGAGGGGCTATGGTCCATTCGGGTTAAATGTCTGTCCTCTGTCTGTCTGTCTGTCTGCTTTGATCGACCATTGTTACTGAAGAGACAACCTCCCTCTCTCTCTCTCTCTCTCTCTCTCTCTCTCTCTCTCTCTCTCTCTGTTCTTTTTGCAATCCCCTCTTTTATATTTTTTCCCCGTCAAAGAAAACCAGATTCAAGAGGCCCTGAATGATTTACTGCCAATACGCACACAAGAGGAGGAAAATCATTCCACAACAAACAAGGAAACACACAGACAAACAAAAAGATACAAAAGATGCCCAGCTTTTTTTGTCCATGTGCAACCCTAACAAGGAATGGACCTCACGCACGGAGGAACAAAGAAAAGAAAGAAAGAAAACGAATGAAAGCGAAGGATGCTGGAATATCATTATCGGTATGATCAGAGAAGGAGAGGGGCTGCGATAACGAAGGGAAGACAAAGAAACTGAAAAGAAGAAGGAGGAACGGATAGCAGAACGAAAACGATGAAGATGATGGACAAAAGCAAGGAAAAAGCATAAAACTGAACAAGAAGGAAAAAAAAAGGAAGAAGATGAGAAAGATTAACAAGAGGAGGAGGAGGGGGGTTGAGAAGAGGAGGAGGAAGAAGAAAAAGACCATGAGCAGGCAGGAAAAGGAGAAGACGACGAGGAAAACGAATGAGGAAGATGAGGGGAATGGAGGAGGAGGATCAGAAGAAGAAGGAGGAGGAGGAGGAGGAGGAGGAGAGAGGGAGGAGAAGAAGAAGAAGAAGAAGAAGAAATAAGAAGAAGAAGAGCAACAACAACAGCAACAATAACAAGATGTTACGGTGACGACGATTGATGATCATCATGATGATCATGGTGGTAACGACGACGACGACGACGATGACGACGACGATAATGACGATGATGATGATTATGATGATGATGACGACGACGACGACGAAAACGACAACCACGATGATGATGATAACGAAGAAGAAGAAGAAGAAGAAGAAGAAGAAGAAGAAGAAGAAGAAGAAGAAAGGAGGAGGAGAAGGAGAGGACGACGACGACAACGACGACGACTAGGAGGAGGAGGAGGAGGAGGAGAAGGAGGAAAAGGAGGAGAAGGAGGAGGAGGAGGAGGAGAAGAAGAAGAAGAAGAAGACAAAGGAGAAAAGGCGAGGTCAGAGCAGCAAGAAGTAAAAGGAAAAAAAAAAAACACCAAGAGGAAGAATGAAAAGGAAAAAGCAAAAGCATAATAGAAATAACGAAGAACTGTTAGAAGAAGAAAAGAAAAGGGCATAGGAAGAGGAGAGGAGGAGGAGGAGAGGAGGACATGCAGACTGAATAGTTAAAAGAATCTTTATGCATCCAGAATTGCGCGTTTTGAAGACCTTTTTAAAAAAAAACCCACATCTCTGCACCAAACCAAAGAAATAACAGTAATAATAATAACAATAATAATAATATAATAGAGAAAAAAAAAAATGTCTGGAATGATAGTGAAGGGAAGCGAGGGACAGGGGAGGAAAATCCTAGGGTATAACCCACCCACCCTCCTCCCCTCCCCGTCCCCCCACCTTCTCTGTCATCCCTTCTCTCCCATCGAGCCAATCGCTCCCTACTCCCTGGCCCAATTCGGAAACAACCTAGAAAAGCAAACACCCTAACGAGCAAATTCCGAAAAGAAAGGAGAGAAAGATAAGGTCACAGAGACATGGCGTCGGGAATATGTGGACATTAGGCCCCTGCGGCACCTCCCCCCCCCCCCAAACCCTTCCCTCGTACCTCCATCCCCCACCTCCCCTTCCAGCTCCTCTCCGTCTTGTTCAATGACGGTGGTTCAACATTTTTTTTTTTTTGCCACTAATTCCTCTAAAAGAGAAACTGGATCCCACCCCCTCCCCTTTCTTCACGATTAAACAACAATCCGCCCCTGAACATCATGGAACGAGGAAATGATTGTGAGCATATTTTAAACAACACACACACACACACACACCACACACACCACACACACACACACACACACACTAGTACACGCACACCACGAGTGCGAGCGCGTACAAGCACATACACATACATACCACCATGCACACATTCACTGGAGCGCTCGTCACAGAGAGCGAGAGCCGAGAGAGAGAGAGAGAGAGAAGAACCGAGATGAGGTGGAGGAGAGAGCGAGTGGGATAGAGAGAAAGGACGGACGGACGAGAGAGTGACAGACAGACGGGGAAGAACATACAGACGACGGACGGACGACGGACGGACGACGGAAGACAGACAGAGACAGACGAAAGGGGGGAGACAGACAGACAGCCAGCCAACCAGCCAGCCAAAGAGAGAGAGAGAGAGAGAGAGAGAGGAGCGAGAGCACTGTCCTTCCCTCTCGGTATTAGCCTGATCGGACCCTGTCAGCTGATGCGTCACATGAACGTTTTTTCCCAAGGCAACGTGTATCGGCTTTCCGTGTGGCGCCGCCATGTTTATCATATGTAACGACCCTCCTCTGACCCACAGCCTCCACGGAACCACTCCACTTTTTCCTCCAACGACCTTTCTAATAAACGTCTTCCAACCTCGCTGTTCTCGCCACTGCAGTACTACTACACCACTAAGTACTGCTACTGCAGGCACAATTTGTCATTTTTCTCTGCGCTTAAACTGCTACTATGGAATGTTATATTGATAATCTTTTTTTTTTCATCATATAATATTAGAAGCTTGCAAGAAAGCTTGCAGAAAGAGGACAGTGCGCAAAGTTGTCATCATTTTTTTGAAGAGAGATTTTGATAATCTTTAACAATAAATGAAACTCTTTCTAAATTAGAAGAAGAACAAGAAAAAAGAAGAAGAAGAAGAAGAAGAAGAAGAAGAAGAAGAAGAAGAACAACAACAACAACAACAACACCACTAACAATAAAAACAGCAACAACAACAAAAACTACTACAACTGCAACAAATACAAGAACAAGAACAAGAAGAACAAGAAGACGACGGCAACGGGGAACAAAAAGTCGTTAATGGATGTTGTTCAAATTATTTCATAGCGTTTTTATCAAACTGGCTCTTCCTCTCTCTTTTCATCGTCGTGCTCTCTTATCTCTTCGTTACACAGGCGCCTCAAGTTCTTTTTTCAATTCTTTATGTTATTCTGTTTGATATTGTTTACAGGCATCGATTAGCTGTGTTTTTTATTTTTTCATGCTCACCGCCACATCCCAGGCATTTACTTCTCGCCGTGGCGAGCTGCTTTGGACTCTGCATCTAACTGCGCTGGAGTTTTGTGAGCTGAAGGAGCTGTGCTGGGCAATACTGAACTGTTTTCGATCTGAGAAGATCGTTGTTGGACTGCTTTTGCAAAAAGTGTTACAGCATCAACGGAGTTGTGAAGGATTGCCTCTGGTTGTTGCCGAGCTGCGTCACACTGACCAAGTTGTCTGGTGGCAACAGCGAACTACTTCAAGTTGTGCTGGTGGTGTTGAACTGTTCCCAGCTGAACTGCATACTCAAGCTGAATGTTGGGACTGGACAGAGTCCGCTGCTGTGCTGTGGACTATCCGAAGTTATTGGCGTGCTGTGAACTATCCGAAGTTTTTGCCGTGTCTGTGACTACTATTTGCCCCTGGGAACTAATCCGAAGTGAAGTTATTGCCGTGCTGGGAACTACTATCCGAAGTTATTGCCGTGCTGGGAAAACTATCCGAAGGTTATTGCCGTGCCCTGGGAACTATCCGAAGTTATTGCCGTGCTGTGAACTGTACGCA
>JADBJO010003718.1:0-12500 GCA_016801955.1 Conus betulinus
ACAGTCGAATTTCGTCCGTTTGATGGGCACGCTCAAATTTTATGACCAACACTGCAGGTGTCGGTGTTTCTCCTCGGGCCTGTTTAACTCCGGTATGTATCATGCGAGGAAGCGTAGAGTACAGCTCTGTCGTGCAGTCTCTACCATCTCTATGTAAATCATGTTTAAAATCCTCAGCCGTTGATCATTTGAGAAAATAAAATGTTCGTCGTTGTATGTTTTATACTGCCCTGAAAAAGGGACATCTTCACAACAGATTTGACAGTGCGAAATTAAGTCAGCTTTCTCCCCTGAGATCTTGTCGCTTAAAAAAACACACCGCTAACTTTTCTGTTTAATAGTTTGCAGATGATTTCGGTTATCAACAACGCAATTATTAAAAAAAAATCTTTCCACCCCAAAGATCATTGTTTTACTTGCCTCGCAGTAGTTTTTACGGGGCTGCTTCCGATTAGGTCGAGGTTTAGGGTCTCTATCCAGGAGAAAAGCACAACAACAACAACAACAACAACAGTAAAATGGTCGAATAAAAAACCACAAACCAACCAACCAACCAACCACCACCATCACCACCAACACCACCAACACACACACACACACACACACACACACACACACACACACACACCACACACAACACACACACACACACACACCGTGGGTGCGCGCCTGTGTGCGAGCGCAACGCACGCAAGCACACACATGCACACACACGCACGCACGCACACATACACATGCACACACACGCATGTGCGAACACACATATGTACAACACACACTCACACATATGAAGTACACACACACACCACACACACACACACACACACACACCACACACACACACCACACACACACACACATCACCACCACCACCCCACACACAACACAACATCACACACATACCAAACCAACCAACCAAACACACACACACACACACACACACACACACACACACACACACACACACACACACACACACACACATCACCACCACCACCCCACACACAATACAACACAACATCACACACACATACCAAAACCAACCAACCAAAACACACACACACACACACACACACACACACACACACACATATATATATATATATATATCTCCAGGGATAAATCTGACCTGGGTGTGTCTGAGCCTGACCGACACCGGCACAGAGCGATCTGTTAAGACCGTGATTGGCACCTGACGTAGACTCGCGATCTTGACGGCGGCTTTTTCTGAGCCGCTTACGCCGCCTGCTATTCTCTACGGACTACCACTCCGCCCCTTCTCCCCCACCCCCACCCCCTCCCACGCGCTCCCTTGTCCCCCCCCCCCCCCCCCCCCGCCTTTCCACTCCCTCCCCCCCATATAAACTCTCTAGCCCGACCTGAAGAAGACCGCGCTGGGATATAGCTGCCCAGCCCAGCCGGTATTCTCGTGCAGAAGAGCAGGTGTCTGCATGGAGACCTTAGTGTGACGAACCCTCCCGTTTTTCCCTTTCGTCTCTTCTCTCCGGATGGCGGTGAACCAAGACTTCACAGTCCGTAGCTGTCATGGTGTGTGGCTTTTTGTTGCAGACTTGACGGGGCTGTGGAGAGAGAGAGAGAGAGAGAGAGAGAGAGAGAGAGAGGAGAGAGAGCGAGAGAGGAGAGAGAGAGAGAGAGAGATGGAGAGGGAGAGAGAGAGAGAGAGAGAGAGAGAGAGAGAGAATTTAATCTAAAGATTGTAGTGGAATACACCTAAAGTACACATAAAGCACTCTCTCCAGATGCCCGTGAACTAAGACTTTACATTCCCGAGCTGTCGTGGGGTGTAGTGGCTTATGTCGTAGACTTGTACACTGTGAAGTCGTGGCTATAATTTCTCGTCAGAGGCATTCACTACAGGGATTATTCAGCCCTGGTTGAATTCCACCCCAGCCACAGTTCAGCATGCTGTCCACTTAAAGAGGAAGACTGGAACCATAGTGCTGAGTTTGATAGATACATACCTGAGAATCTTGCGCAACACTGCAGGTGTCTGTATCTCTCCGGCCCTGGTTGACGCCCGACCGCTCCTACCCACAATTGAGTTTGCTGCGGACTCAGTTGGGAAGACTGGGACACACACAGTCGAGTTTCATCCACTTAATGGATGCGTTTCTGAGAGTGTTGCTCAGATTTCCTGACCAACACTGCAGGTGCCTGTATCTCTCGGGCCTGGTTGACGCCGGGATATATTATGAAAGGAAGCGTAGAGTACAGCCCTGTCATGTAGTCTCAGACCGAAATGGAAATCCGTAGCATCATCTTAATCATCCTCATCTCTCATCGATCAGTATAAATTAAAAAAAATGTCTCAAGTTCTGTGGCCCTTCATGCCCTGCTCTCATGGTGACCTCAATTTCGATGTCCTGTCCCCGTCTGTGTGGCCTTGGTTTTGGTTCCGTCGGGGTCACCGGTATCGGCAAGTCCATAGGGGCTGTCGTTGACGGACGTGGTGGTGCGCCTCTCGGAGGGAGAGCTCACTCACGCCGGCTCCGCGACTAAGCAATTATTGTTGTCAGTAGGGGGCTTAGTAGGTGGTGTCCAGCCTATGTTAGATCAGAACAGGCGCCACTGAACACCACCGAAGTGACTCGGCAGCAGTGCAGTGTCTCCTCCGGTGGGTTGCTTCTTGACGTCGTGACATTGACTGCTACCTGTGGATTGCCGGTGCCGGGGCTGCGGCATCTTTGTCTTCTTTCGCAATAATTCTCACGGATAATCACGTAAAAAAAAAAAATCTCAAATTCTCTGACCCTTCATGTCCTACTCTCGTTGCGCACTCACTTCCGAATTGTTTCTTCACGTTCACGCCTGTATCAGAGAGTTCAAACAGGGTTGTGTCAGAATCCGACGATTTCTTGGGCTTCGTGCTGGTCGGACGATGGCGCGGCCGCTGGACGGGGATTCTGACTCTCGCAGTCTCGGCGGCGACTTTGGAATTGTCGTCAGAATGAGGGAGGGAGGAGGGGGGGAGGTGGGGGGGGGGGGGGGGGGGCAGCTTAGTGGGTGTTGATCTGCCTAAGCCGGATCAGGGCAGACATCGCTATGCACTATCGAAGTGATTCTCGGGTAGCAGTGCAGCGATTCCTGTGGTTGGTGTCTTCATGATGGCTTGATATTGATTGGCTCCCTATGGATTGCCGGCGCTGGGTATGTGGCAGCTGAGGTGTTGGTGTGGCTAAGGACGAGAAAGCCGAATCGATTTGTGTAACATGGGAGCAGTGTTATAGGAGGCAGGAAAAAAAAAAAACAAAACAAAAACAAAACAAAAACACAAAAAAAAAAAAACCCAAAAGAAAACAAAAACAAAAGCAAAAACAAAAACCAAAAAGAAAACGAAAGAAAAACAACCAACCAAAGAGCACAACCAAGTAACACATACACACACGCGCACGCGCGTGCGCGCACACACACACACACAGGGGGCCACACACACACACACACACACACACACACACACCACACACACACACACACACACACACAGATAAAGAAGAAGCAAAACTGGTGGTCGCAGAAGTGGGTACGTTAACGATGTTCTTCACAACACGTGAACGCCCAGATCTCTCTCCATCAATCGGAGAAAGTTTTAAGGAATTGGACGAATCGCGTGGTAAGACATTTGCAATATTTTTTTTTTTTCATATCTGTAGAAAAAGGAAGAAAAGAGACAAAGTTTCAGCAATCTTATTCAGCTTCTTTCTGTCCCCCTTCCCACCCCCACCCCCAGCTTCAGCTTCATGTAGTAAGAAATATATAACATTTTCATATCTGTAAAAATAAAAAAAAAGAAAAAAAAGACGAAGTCTAAACAATCTTATTCTGCTTCTTGCCGTTACAAATCCTCCACACCTTTGTGTCGCAAGACATATACAATATTTTGTTTTCACACGTGTAAAAAATAAAAATAAAGAAAGGCGAAGTCTTATCAATGTTATTCCGAATAAAATGCTCTACACATTTTTGTAGCAAGACATACACAGTGTTTTTTTCATATATGCAAAAAAAAAAAAAAAAAAAAAAAAAAAAAAAGACGTCTTAGCAATATTCTTCAACTTCTTTCTGTTTCTTATATGTGAAAAAGGAATAAAGGGAGTATTTTTCATCCATGTGTGAAAAAAGGAAAGAAACAAAGACGAAGTCTAAAGAATCTTATTGAACTTCTTTTCTTTACAAATATTATTGAATTCTCTCGTCTTTGATGGAAACAAACTAGATGCTATCTGTAAGGGCTACAGCTCAAGGGGAAAATGTTTCCGAGTAATGTGCGGTCATTGTTTTTTGTTCCAAATATAGTAACGGCTTCTGATTGGTAGACACAGTACCCCGGCTTTTTTTCACTCTTCTTCCACCAGCTACTGTTAAATCCATGGTCGGCAAGTTGGAGTCGCCTGCAACGATGACGTTAGCTCCTGCAGCAGCAGCACCTCCGGTCTTCTTCTTTTCGAACACTCGGAGAGTGATGCCAGTTGCCCGCACGAAGTTGGCTGCCCTCCGAAGGTCCGCCAGGTGCCCGTAGAGCTTGGCCCTCAGAGCCACGGGCTCCGGCCATGTGTCCTGCTTGGTAGCAGCATGGAGGTGACAGTGCTGAAGTGTGTGTTCGGTGTCCATTTCGGCCTCTTTGCATGGGCACATCGCAGACTGGCCAACCTTGTTTTTTTGTACATGTGTGCATTCAGTCTGTTATGTCCAGTCCTTAGTCTTGATCTTCTCTGCTTAGGTGGTAGAAGCAGTCAGCCTGGTTGGGATTTGGGTTGTTGGTGTTTCCATTTCGTCCTGCAGAGTGATTTAATTAATGTCACCTCCCTAGGGTAGGAGACCTCTGTGTCATTTTGTTCCAGCTGTCCCCCTTCCCTTGGCCAGTCTATCCGCCTCCTCATTTCCATGGATCCCACAATGGGCGGGAGGACCCACTGAAGGACAAGTCTGGCATATTCGCCAAGATTTTGCAGAGCAGCACTTGCAGTGAACAAATCAACACATCTTTGACTGTCCTTGTCTGCAACATGCAGTCGATCGTCGAACGCTATAAGAAGCGTGGAACTCTCATAGTTCCATAGTTTGAATCCCTGTACGAGTGCTTTTTCTTTCCGTTAGGAAATCTGAATTAAGGCCTGACCTTACGGGAAGCTAGCACATAAAAAAAAAACAAAAACTGCGAGGCAGTAAGACAATTGTCTTCGGAGTGGAAAGGATAAAAACAAACAAACAAACAAACAAAAACAATAAAAAGCGTGTCCTGCTCTCTTTATTTCATTTTCACCCAGAGGAATTCTCAGTCTTGGACCTCTAACACAGGGGCTTGGTGGCAGGGGACGACGACAACTGAAGCCCATATTCCTCCTCCGTTCCTGTTCCAGTCACACATGGGATGACGTTGCTGGTGGGCTTGATAGTGCGTAAGTGAACGAGGAAAGGCTGCACACCGAAAAATTAATGTGCAGGGCCTAGCTTAAGTAGTCGAGTATTTACAGACTGGCGCAATTCGATTGTTTTTTGAGAATTTTAATCGTGTCTGAAAAGTTGATTCTCCTCATATTCTTTCATACAGCCATCCAGGTACAAGCCAGGTGGTTCCAAGCGGACAGACTAAGATCAAAGGAATGGGACTGTTCGGGGGTTTCCAACTGGAGCAAAGACAGGGTCACGGGTGAGTGCAAAGGCCTGAAATGTGACGTCAGCTAAAGGGGAAGGTCAGGTATCAATTTTGAAGATTGCTTGTGATTTCATCGGTGAGAATCCCCCCCCAAACAGGGAAATAATTTGGTGGGGAGTTGTTCTATCGATCGATTATCTGTTCAGCATTAAAAACTAACTCAAACTTACAGTAGGCCTCAGAGCGCTTATAGGGATTCTGTAACGTTTGAGTGCAACATCCTAATTGTGGTGTCTGACCAGCCAGCCGAGGTCTTGACGCTGGAGCAGGTTGCCCTCCCTTTGCACTGAGGGGTAAAGGGGGACAATGCAGTAAAATGTTTCGCGTGAATAGCCTTCCACGTCCAAAATAAACGAGCTACACACACACACACACACACACACACACACACGCGCACACACACACACACACGCACGCACGCAAACACACAGATATACGCACGCACGCATGCACACACACACGCGCGCGCACACACACACACACACACACGCACTACACACACATATTATACACACACACTACACACACACACACACACACACACACACACGCACACACACACACTACACACACACACACACACACACACACACACACACACACACACACTACAAAAGAAATAACCAGCTGTTCAGCTGAGCAAGAAGCATGGCAAAAAGGGAGAGAACGCTGAGGAAACATGTTGCTAAGACGATCATGTAAAGATTTTGATAACATTCCCAAACTGTCCTGACGTTATAATACACAGCGATGGCGGAAAAGAATGGGGCTTGAGAGAGAGAGAGAGAGAGAGAGAGAGAGAGAGAGAGAGAGAGAGAGAGAGAGAGAGAGGAAAGAGAGAGAGAAGTATATCTTCGTTGGCAGTAACGTCAATTTCGTGTTTCCCTCGCGCGTTTCAGCTACACACACACACACACACACTCACACACACACACGCACGCACGCACGCTAGCACACACACACACACACACATGCACGCTCGCTCGCACACACACACACACACACACACACACACACACACACACACACCACCTCAAGACACTTATCCCCGCAGATGTCTATAAAAAAATATTTCCAAGGATGTTTCCATCCATGTCCATACGTGTGAATTCCCCGTAGTATTTTTTTCCCCCTCCAAACTTCTGGTATAAAAAAGCAGCGCCTGCAAACTTCAACACAGAGAGTTGGGCTTCCTTCGTTTGCCTGCGTCAGGTAGATTATAGTCTTATTTGACAGGTACGTGTAAGGTAGGCTACTAATCACCGAGATAGAGGTACTATCTGATAACACTGCCAGTGGCTCCAGCATTTCCCTATAGGTGGGCACTGGGTTGTGCTGTAATTTGTACAGCCGCCAATGGCACCTTTCCTAACTTCCCCCTCGTTGTTGGAATTACAGGTGTCTATATTTCAAGGGGGATTACTGTCATTCCAAAGAGTATACGCTGAGGTATCTCTTGCATTAGTCGTTGTTTTAATGTTACAATTGATGACCTGAATGAACAGAATATACTGCAGTTTGTTCACCACTGGAAAGGGTCTCACTCAATAGTACAAGACTGGTTCATTATTTAGACTTGGTTTGTAAATTCAGTCTTCTGCATGAAGCGCAGTTGAAATACAAATAAACCGACAGAAGTTTAGATGAGGTACAAGTAGTATCACACACACACACACACACACACACACACACACACACACACACCACGACACGACACGACACAAGACAAGACACGGCACGGCACGGCACGGCACGGCACGGCACGGCACGGCACGGCACGGCACGCACGCACGCACACACACACACACACACACACACACACACACACACTGTCCTTCATCCTCTCCCATTTAGACAGCCGTACAATTGTCTTTCGACTTTCTCGTCGTCGATACCCCCTTGTCCCCTCCTCTTCCCATCTCCCACCTTCTTTATCCCCGCCCCCCCCCCCCCCCCCTCCCCTCCCCCACTTCTCACTGTACCCCCTACCCCTCCCCATGCCATACACGGTTAGTGACAGTTTAATAAGAGCGTAAGAATGAAAAGTTCTGTCAGATAAACCTCTCGCAGCGTGCAGTACTGCACATCGATGCGGAAGAACAGCACAGTCACATATACTTATACACACATTAGCGCTTACGCGCTTCGACCTCGTCTCGCCCCGGTGAGTTTGTCTGTCGTGTAGTGTTCCGATGTCCAGTTTTGCGACTGTGGACGCAAACTGCGTCACGACGCAGTGCGCCACGTGATCGCCGACCCGACGTTGCTGTTTGTAGGACACCAAGGATGCTTGATACCAAATTTGGTGGCGATCGGCCTAAAACTGTGGCCGTGTATAAGCGAACAGACAGACAGACAGACAGACAGACAAACTGAGCTTTATATGATAAATTCCTAACCTTCACCCCTCTCGCGGATAGCTAGACGACTAATTACTTGTGCGCTCCGGAAAACTCATTGCTGCTGTAGTACGAGACAGAGATGGTAAGATATGGGAAACAAAAGCAAACAAATATTACAGGAATGGGTAGAGCAATGTCACATAGTCCTAGGTGAAAAACTGCAAAAAAAAAAAAAAAAAAAAAAGCACGGAATTACGTCTAAGGGTAAAAATCAAATAACAGCACAACAACAAAAGAACAAGCACAATGAATACATGAAAACAAAAAAGACAGATTAATAAACAAATAATGAACAAACACACAAACGAATAAGCAAACAAACAAATAAGTAAACATGAGTTAAGAAACATATGTCATATACAACTTCTGCCTCACGTCAAACACCCTCTGTTTTTTTTTGAGCTGTTGGTTGGCAGAGATTTATGAGGAAGCCTGCAGACACGGTAGAGACTTTGCAAGTCAATAACTGTATTTTCCGACAAGGGGAAGGGATTTTCAAGAGCTCAGGGGAAAGCTGTCAGAACAAGGACAGTGGTGGAGGTGGGGGGGGGGGGGGGGGGGGGGGGGGGGGGGGGGGGGTACTGCAGGTTCAATTGCACATCTAAGTAATCAGGATAACCATGAGATGCCACGCGTAGGAGAAATTGATTTGAGGTCCTCAGAATCTTTTTTTTTTTTTTTTTTTAAAGTGAATTTTAAAAAAAAATGCTCGTGCTTGCTTAATTTCGACAGACATGAAGGTCTTGTTGTGGCATTCTTAGCTTGCACAGATCAAAGGGCGACAAACACCATTCCTGCCAATTCCAAAGAGAGGTAGAAATAATTCATGGACAAACGCACCGATAGGAAAGATCTGTAAAGTGTTTTCTACTAAGGAAGTCGAGTCATTCTACCGTCAATATTATTGACCAGTGGGAACAGTTTTTTTTTTGTTTGTGTTTTTTTGTTTTTTTTTTGTTACACTGACCAATATAAACGCAGCTTCGTACAAATGCAAGATGACACCTTAAGGTTTGCTATATTACAATTATGATATGCTCAGTGTAGGCTGAATAAAACCGCATTCAGCCTATCTACAGGTCAGTCCCATCGATGGCTTGTTCAACCCAGGTAGGGCAAGGATTTGCTCACATCATTCAACACGTTCATGTTTCAAAAACTGTGTCAGCTGTTGCGTTTTGTGTGTCTGCTTATGTATCTGCACTCGTTATAAGCAACGGTGCAGTCTCCTTGCGCGTACGTTTTCTTGCCATCTCTCTCTCTCTCTCTCTCTCCCTGTCTGTCTGTCCCCCCCCCCCCCCCCCCCCCCCCCTCAGCACAGTCTACTGACCTCATCTACTGACCTGACCTCTTCAAATGACCCTGATAGCCAACGGGTACCCTTCGCGCCCATTTTATACAGACCCATCATGACCCAGTGACCCGACCTCATCTCACCGCATGACCCCAGTCACCTGACAGAATGACCTCACATCACTACACAGCGACCTCACCATGACCTAGTGGTCTTGACTGACCTCATACCATCCTTGACCCAGTCACCCGACATGATGACCTTACCCAACCTACACAGCCAGCAAATCATGACCTAGTGACCAGACTGCATCTGACCCCGTGACCCAATCACCCGACCTTATGACCTCGCCTCACCTACACAGCGAATTACCATGACCTAGTGACCTAACCTCACACTTCACCCCATGACCTACTAACCCCCATCTAGGGTGAACCCTGACCTGACCTGACTTACTCTGATCTGACCTGCACAGGGTCAAAGCAGGGTGTGAAACGTGCATTACTCTGGTACCCATATACTGTTTCATTGCGCAGTGACGTCAGGATCTTTGAGTTTGTCTAGACTGACATTGAGACGGCTGTGCCCGACTCTCCTCCTGGTCTTCAAACATACCTTAAAGGTTCCTTATCTCTCTCTCTCTCACACACACACACACACACACGCGCGCGCGCGCGCGCGCGCGCGCACACACACATACACGCACGCATACACACCACAAACATACACACACACACACGCACACACACACACACACACACACACACACACACACACACACACACACACACATACACACGTGTACACACACACCTTGCGAATGTGCGTGAATTGTGTTAGTGCTCGCGCGCGCGCTCGTATGTGTATGAGCGCGCGCGCGCGTGTGTGTATACGTATAATAACTTGCAATCAGGAACCAGTTTTGTGGAATTAGATGTCGATTCCATGAAACAGGCAGTTTTCGAGCTCACACACACATTCAGCAAAAAATGGCCGATTTCGTGCCTTAGGCAGTCATTTGTCCATTTGCTGAGTATTTACCTGTTGCGCGATTTTGGAATTCAACAAATTCACATGATGCCCTCACACACACACACACACACACACACACACACACACACACACACACACACACACACACACACACACTTCTCTTTTTCATTAAATCATATCACTCACACAGTATGCATAGTCTGTATGTTCTACTACAAAATGGCCATATTCTTGCTGATTTTAGAGCTTTGGCGTTTTGATACAAAATGTCTGGGTTTGTTCGTGTTCTAATGTGTGGAGTACTGACACTCCCATCCTGATGAATGTACTCCTCATACAAAACAGAACGAAGAAGCCAAAATATACACATTTTTTGAAAGTTACTATTTTTTCTTTTCTTTCAGTTTTCCATGTCGTATTCGCGAACATTACCTCATATTTTGTAAATGACACGTTGAGCATGATCTCACATGATTGAGTTTATGAATACCATAACAAATGCATGTCAAAGAGTGGAGCATATCTGTGATTGACAAAATAAGAGAGAGAGAGAGAGAGAGAGAGAGAGAGAGAGAGAGAGAGAGAGAGAGAGAGAGAGAGAGGGAGAATTGTAGTGTATGTTTTTGTGTGTGTGTGTGTGTGTGTGTGTGTGTGTGTGTTGTTTGTGCGTGCGTGCGTGCGTGCGTGTGTCTGTGTGTAAGACAGGGAGAGAAAGAAAAGAGGAGATTAATAACGAGTAGATTAATGAATAAGTTTTTGTCGCGAGGATACCTTGATTTTGTTTACACCAGCCAAATCATCCATTGCTGACAGTGTTATTTTAATATTTGGCTCCAAAATGAATGGATGCCAAGATTTTTTTTTTCTTCACAGCAGTTAACGACAAAATTTGGCTCCTTTCTCTGTTTTTCACATCTCTGACGCCTTCATTTTTAATCTGTTTGAGACCAGATATTTCCTGAAAAGAAGTCAGCATTTCCAATGATCTGGTCATATTATTGCGATCCCTAAGGAAGAAAGAGGTGTCATCTGTCACCTGAACCATTTTCAAATAACAGTTCTGATCTTGCAAGTGTGTAGGGGTCTTGATTCCTATTATTGAACTGCTTCTAATCTTTTTAAAGCTAACAACTCTACGGCTGAAGTAAAGGCTAATAGAGAAAATGGACAATCTTGTCTTATACCACAATTCAGGTTAAAGGGCTCACAGAGTTGCCACCATGATTTATGGAGGTAAAATTACCGTTGTTCAGTATTGATATCCATTTCTTAAAATCGGGTCCAAAGCCACACGTATCGAACGTATCTGTAGAAAAAAACCTTAGATATCGAATCAAACGCTTTGGAAAAATCAATGGCTAACAAATGTCCCACTTGATTTGTTTTATTTAAGTAGCTGATTGCGTCATCAATTGATCTTATAATTATGGCGATGTTTCTTCTTTTGATATGTCCAACCTGATCTTCATCAACTAATTTGTAAATGCCTCGACCAAGTCAAAGGGCTAAAAACTTCTGCTGATAATTTGTAGTCACAGTTAGTTCGAGTAATAGGTCTCGAATTATTTAGATTATCTCTATGCAATTCTTTTTCTTTATGTATCAAGTTAACAACACCACATCTTTGAGAATACGACAGTTCACCCTTTATAAAAGGCTTCTGTGAATGATTCAGTTTAAGACACTACCAATTTCATTCCAAAAGAATGCAATGAATTCTATGGTTAATCCATCGCTGGCCGTGGCAGAGTCATTGTTCATGTATTTCAAGGCTTTGGTCATTTGTTTTAATGTGATCATTCCCTCCAACCATGCAACTCGCTCTTCACTGAGCCTTGGAACGTTTACATTCTGCAAAAATGCACTTGTTCCCTCTCTAACATCGTTTGCAGCTGTGGTCCGATTGTATACTGATCTGAAGAATGATACCTGTGCTTCCTGTATTTCCGTCTGGTCTGCTGTTATTTCGCCGGACTGTTTACATATTCTTGCCAAATCATTTAGTTCTGCGTTCACCATCTTCAATCCGTTCAATCCTTGCTCGAATCTGAGCGCCTTTCGCTTTACCAGCCTGTAATAAAGCTAACTGACGTTTTTGAATTGAAGTACTTGTTTTTTGTGTGACTTTGTCCCCCGG
>JADBJO010003718.1:35323-50323 GCA_016801955.1 Conus betulinus
CAGGATGCTTTGGAAACTATTTTTTTTGTCGTAAAAACTTTGCTGAAAGGGAAGAAAGCAAAATTCTCTTCTGTCCTGGAAATCAGTCTGTGGATGGTTGATCTAAAGATTTTACTCAGAGTTCAGAAATAACTATTTTGTTCAGTGCGGGAAAGATGTTCAAGTTCTCATTAGAGATTATAATAGTATAATTTGAATACTTTAGAAATAAGCTATGGTAATGTGTGGGAAGCTTGAACTTTTAGGTTTATACATGAGTGTTGGCAGTAGGAGTCTTGACCTCTATACTCGGTGATGACAATGTATGGGAGCCTTGACTTCTTTGAGTGTTGAAAATGTATGGGAGCCTTGACTTCTGTACTTAAGTGCTGACAATGTGTTAGAACATTGAGTTCTGTACTTGAGTGTAGACAGTGTATGGGGAGCCATGACTTCAGTAAATGAGTGTTGACAATGCGTGGGAGTTTTGACTTCTGTACTTGAGTATTGACAATGTATGGGACTGGGACCTTAACGAACTATGTACTTCAGTGTTGACAATGTGTGAGAGCCCTAACTTCTATATTTGGGTGTTGGCAATGTGGTTGGAGCCTTGACTTTTTATATTTGAATCATCAATGAATGTTAACAATGTGTCGGACTGGGAGCCTTGACTTCTATACTTGAGTGTTGACAATGTGTTGGAGCCATGACTTCTACACTGGTGTTTTGGAAATGTATGGGACTTTTGGAGCCTTGACTTCTATACTAAGTGTTGACAATGTATGGGAGCCTTGACTTCTATACTTGAGTGTTGACAATGTATGGGAGCCTTGACTATATACTTGAATGTTGACAATGTGTTGGAGCCATGACTACTACACTGGTGTTTTGGAAATGTATGGGACTTTTGGAGCCTTGACTTCTATACTTAAGTGTTGACAATGTATGGGAGCCTTGACTTCTATACTAGAGTGTTGACAAGGTATGGGAGCCTTGACTTCTATACTTGACTGTTGACAATGTGTTGGAGCCATGACTTCTACACTGAGTTTTGGGAATGTATGTATGGGACTTTTGGGAGCCTTGACTTCTACTTTAAGTGTTGACAATGTATGGGAGCCTTGACTTCTATACTTGAGAGTTGACAATGTATGGGAGCCTTGACTTCTATACTTAAGTGTTGACAATGTATGGGAGCCTTGACTTCTATACTTGAGAGTTGACAATGTATCCATGGGACTTTTTGGAGCCATTACTTTTATACTTGAGTGTTGACAATGTATTAGAGCCTTGACTTCTATACTTGAGTGTTGGTAGTGTATGAGACTAAGCCTTGACTTCTCTGGGAGCCGTGACTTGTAATAATTATGTGTTGGCAATGTGTGGGAGCCTTGACTTCTGTACTTGAGCGTTGACAGTGTATGGGAGCCTTGACTTCTATTCTTGAGTGTTGACAATGTAGGGAGCCTTGACTTCTATACCTGAATGTTAACAATGTGTGGGAGCCTTGACTTCTGTACTTGAATGTTAACAAGTGTGTGGGAGCCTCGACTTCTGTACTTGAATGTTAACAATGTGTGGGAGCCTTGTCTTAGACTGTACTTGAGTGTTGACAGTGTGTGGGAGCCATGACTTCTGTACTTGAGTGTTGACAATGTGGGGGAGTCTTGACTTCTATACTTGAGTGTGACAATGTGTGGGAGTCTTGACTTCTATACTTGAGTGTTGACAATGTGTGGGAGCCTTGACTTCTATACTTGAGTGTTGACAATGTGTGGGAGCCTGTGACTTCTATATTTGAGTGTTGGTAGTGTATGGGACTTTTGGAGCCCTGACCTCTCTGGGAGCCTTGACTTTAAAACTTGCGTGATGACAATGTGCAGCTATATAACTCTATGAAGACATGGATGCAAGACGGAGACACCAGTAAGAACCTTGGGCCCGCCAACCACATGATACTCGCCAGTGCTGCTGCTGGTAAGTTTATCTTCATTTTATTTGCTTGTCACTTATACAGCCCACAGCCCAAAGTGTGGAAAGGAGTCCAGAATTGTGACACATTCAGTTTCCAAAGTCAGGATTTTAGTTTTACCATGGAAATTTGGAATTGTATGTTGTTCGGAAATAAGGACGAAAGCATCTGCAGTGTTTCTCCTAAATCTTTGCAGCTCTTGGTCATTCTGTTGCTGAAAGTGAAATGTCCATTACATTTTCATGACCTTCACTGGATGGCTCATAGTAAAATCAGGGCGCTGTTTAGTTTACGCTCGTATGCTGTAAGTTTATTCAGTGGAACCACCCAATCAGCTGTAAATGGCTGCTCTATGATTGTCAAGTGGACCTCGTTGACAAGAGTATATTAATACAAATTTATAGACAATGTAATGTTAAAAGTTGGTAACTTAGTAACATTCACCTAACCGCCAGAGAAAATTACCCGTGTAAAAAATGAAAAGGAAACATGGCATGAAGGTAATTTCATTTTGAAAAGTTGAGTGAACAATATACATGTAAACCAGCGGAATAAATGCACTCTGTACGTATGTTTGGAGAGTGAGGGTAGTTCTGTTGCATGTAAAATTAGATACAGCAGTTTTTTGTAATCCTACCACCAAAGTTCTCTGGAACAGGTTCTACTGATAAAGCGTTGTGGTCTGGGATCTTCACACAGGTTTGTTGCATTGCAGCGTTTGCCATACCTGACTGTTGAACATCCTCAAGGCAGCCAACACAAGAAGGGCTGTCGCTTGTTTTGTGAAGCGAAATTGGTCAGATCGACAAATTGTGTCTGGGTGACCTAAAAATAAGGCTGTGCAACCGATGATATTTCTTGCAGGATTTGTCACATGGCTGTGAGGACCCGCTTCCGGGTGACCTAAACGAAGCTGTATCACAAGATGAGTTTTGCAGGATTTGCCACATTGGCAATGACGAACCCCATCTGGGTGACCAAAACAAGGCTGTGCCTGCAGTACGAGAGCGAGTCAGGGTCAGGACAGGGAGGCAAGCAGTATCGCGGCATGGCTGACGCTCTGGTGAAAAACTACAAGGCGGAGGGAGTGCGGGGTCTTTATAAAGTAAGATGCTGTATCTCTGGCTGTTTGTCTGTATGTCAGCAGTCACTGTCTCTCTCTTGTGTTTCTTTCCTTCCCTTAATCCATCCTCCTGCCAGTACACATTATCAAAATAACTTTCTGTCACTCTGTGTGTGTGTGCGCTTGAAATCTGAGAGGGGCGCTGGATGAAGAGTGGGAGGGGGAGAGGGTGTGGAAAAGAAAGCCCTGCTTGATGGATAGTCCCCTGTCCTCTAACAAACACGCGCGCACAGACTCAGACACACAGGCAGACAGACACAAACACATATGGATATATGTGCGGGCGAACACCCACCACACACACACACACACACACACACACACACACACACACACACCCACACACACACACACAGCGAGGAAAAGAAAAGAATAAAGAAATGGTTTAGAATCAAGCTGGCTTGAAGAAACCAACATGACACACCACAATAGGGAAAAACAACACAAAAACATAACCCCATAACAGCAAGAAAAGATAAAACAAAGAAACAAAACAGAGGTATAACAGGAAAACAACCCAAAAAAAAACTAGTGCTGTGGGGATAGCATGGATGCTATGATTTTATAGCTAATGCTATGCTGGTACACTTTGAAATGAAAAGCTATACCCAGAAAGAAAAAGACACACACACACACACACACACACCACACACACACACACACACACACACACACTGCACATACACCCCACACACACACAACACACACCACACCACACACACACACACACACACACACACACACACACACAAAGCTTCATGGACTTAGCAGTGACTTTTCAATGTAACAAAAAAAAAATGTAGATCTCTATATGTAGTCTTAGTTTGTCTAGGAATGGCCAAGTTCAGTATGGAGAAGGAGAAAAAAGTATAAGAAACTTTGTTGAAGGTGATTGCGATTTGCAGCATCATCATCAATTGAACTGATTGTCAGCCATTTTGATTTTGTAATTTGTCAAGTCTAAACCTTGCGATAACTAGCAAGACTTCAGTCTTCTTAGCTGCAGTCATGGCGTGCAAGAAACGAGCTGCGTTTGAAAGTGCAGTTGAGTCTGTCTTGTAATATACGCATACGGAGTGCTGCGCGCTTGAATGTGAAATGCTGCACTTGAAATGTCAAAAATGCTCCGTTTCGTGCTTTCGAGGGTCTTGGTAGGAGTTCTTTGAACAACCAACCAACGACAGTAATAAAACGAAAAACAAAAAACAAAACGATTTAAACAGCAGTATGATACAGGAAAGGGCCAAACAACAATTCAACACAGCAGCAGTCAGAACACAAAGAAAACAACACAACACACCCAGCTTAGCAACAATAGAACACAAACCAATGGACAACCTGTGCAACAAAAAAGTAGAAAGGAAAAACGAACGAAAAAAAAGACAATGAACAACCGCCAGCACCAGCAACAGCAGAAAACAAACACTGAAAACTTTCCCCGCGCGGCTTAACAGTTGAACATGGTGAACTGTCTGAACGTCACAGAAAAAGTGTTGTGTGTCTGGATGGGACAGGGGTTTGTGCCAGGCATTCTGGGTATTTCCCATGGGTGCTCTGGCAGTTCATGGCCTACGAGGAACTGAAGAGACGCGCCGCTACAACCTGTATCGGCAGCAACGCCTCCCCCCCCAACCGCGGGACACACGAATGGTCAGTTGCTTTTGGGTTGTGGGAGATTGCTGGGTTTTGTTTTTAAACAATGCTGGTAAGTTAAGCTGCCCGTGGGAAAGGTCTGGTTTTGTTGGACACACAGTAAATCAGACAGGGTTGTGGAGTGTTGTGTTTAGAAATCCAAGCGGTTAGCTAGGTTAGTTGCTTGTTGCAATGACCCGTTTTTTGTTATGTACAGGTGATTAGTTGATAATGGAAGGTATTTCGGTGTGTTTGTTTGTTTGTTTTATATATGATAGTTTATTTTGCTTTTGCAAAAACCCGCAGTACCATGCTGTTTGTACAAGTTGATTCATGTGTTGGTGGAATTGTTCTCAGATGTGGCACTAGGCTACACACATGATTGGTCAGTTGCTTATAGAATGTTTCATTTTACAAGATAAGTCAGGTTTGCATTTGAAATGTTTCATCATACAAGACGGGTTATTTGCTTGTGGAACGTTTCATTTTTAATTTCGGTAAATGCAAAATTGGTCAGTGACTTTGGGACAGAAAGTTCCATATAGTTTTTTAAGTGATCAGCTGCTTTTCAGGGTTTCACTCATGTTGTTACGGTTGGTCACTTGTGGGGAATGACTCAAAAATCTGATCATATGCTAGTTAATGGAACACTCTGTTCAGTCACACAAGGTAGCTCCACTGAAGCTTGAAGTGTGGTTGACACATATCAAGGTTCTGTACAGCTTCTATGAGCCGTTCGTTGTGTTGATTCAGCAGGGTGACTGCGGCCGCACATTATCCCACAGTTGTGTTGAAACGGACCGTCCCATTTTATTAATTATTATTATTAATTAATACTTATATAGCACCTATTCTCGGCTAGAGACCAAGCTCTAAGCGCTTCACAATCAGCACTCGTTTACACAACGGGCTGCCTACCTGGGTAGTGAAGCCCCCAGAAGAGCTGCAGCTGGCGCTTCATTCAGTCGTTTCCTGTGTCATCCAGTCAATATTGTTCCTCGCTCGTTTTGCTTACTTCCTTCATTCTTTCCATTTCTCACTCAGGGTGCATGCTATGTGTAGCGTGTCATCCATACCAACGGCCTAACTGGCCTACTCTTTCCGAAAGTGGTGATGGGATTTTACGTGTGTGCAAGATGCTATGTGTGCATTCACACACGGAACCTCGGTTATAGTCTCATTCGAAGGACTGTCAGCCATTGTCACACTCGACATGAGGTGAGATTAAGAAAAAAAGAATGGGAGAAAGGAGAAGCAGGAAATATGATGGCTCAAATTGAGCCAGTTTGTCAAAAGCAACCTCTTAGACAACAACAACAACAACAACAACACAGCAACAACAACATAGTTACAATATTTGTCCTCAAACAGATCATCTGACCACTCAGAGCTTCTCAAGTAACCCTTACAGGAACAAAATGCAGGGTCATTCTTGACTCCACCTTGATGGGCACAAGGTGATAGATCGTTAAGTTCAGAATGGTAATGATAAGGTGCTAAAGAATGTTGTTTGGGTAAACATATTTTCACTGCAGTTATTGTCAGATCAGCTTTAGTTTTCCTATTCTTGCGAAGCTAGAATTGCCTAATGACATGGAGGAAAGACTTTGAGAATACTCATATCCAAAAAAAAATCCTACAAAATTTCTTGTGGAAAAAACACATGCAGAGCATTTTAAGATTTCGCGAGTCTCTGAAGTCTGTGTGAGCGTGTTTAGTACTTTCTTGATTGTTTTATTTTTTGTTGTTGCTGTTGTTGTTATCGTTTGTCGACGGGTAGAACTGGCGTGGTTGCAGGGGTCAGGAGAGTACATCATCTTTGCAGCCATTTCCAAAATGTTTGCTGCGTCTTTGACCTACCCATACCAGGTCGTAAGGTCAAGGTACAGGACCAGCATCGCAGCTACAGTGGGGTGGTAGATGTGTGCCGGCAAACAGTCAGGTAAGGAGGAGTGGATCTTGCTTGTCTGCCCTTTGTCTTGGTGATGGTTGTCTTTTCCTTTTGTCGTTCCTCATCATTCCTTCCTTGGCTGTTCAGCGAGTTTCAGGTGTTTTGAGGAGACGGATAAGCCTAAAATCTGCACAGGAAAAAAAACCTGTGATCTTGAAGGGTTTAAAAGGAAAATGAGATGCCTCTTTCACATTTGATCATGTGTAAAAAAAAAAAAAAAAATGGTATCTGTGAACGGTACTGCTGACAAGGTTTGAGTAGTTCAGGGAAATGACAAAACTGAAGATCGTTGAGTGCCTGTCCCCCCCCCCCCCCCCCCCCCCTCCTCCAACCTCTCTCCAGCTCTTCACTCCTGCTGTCCACCGTCTGTCTCATCTTTGATGTTTTGTAGCACAAGTGAAGTAGATTTAGCAGGGGGGGGAAAAAAAAAAGGCAGTATTTACGCTCTGACTGTAGGCAGCACAGGTGAGACAGATTTAGCAGGGGGGGGGGAAAAGGGCAGTATTAACGCTCTAACAGTAGGCAGCTAAGGTGAAATCGATTTAGCAGGGGAAAAAGGCAGTATTTACACTCTGACTGTAGGTAGCACAGCTGAAATCGATTTAGCGGGGGTGAAAAAAAAAAAAAGGGCAGTATTTAGGCTGTGGTTGTTAAATGCATTCAAAATGAAATTTTGAAAAATAAGAAAGGAAATCATTTTCATGAAGCATCAGGAACGCTTGCAATCAATGTGTGCAGCACATTTTCTGTATGGTGCAAACTGGAAGGACTTTTGCAATGAAGTCCCAAACGTCGCATACATCATGTCCGTTAAATATTCATTCTTTAACAATTTTAACTACCAAAATTATTTTGGGGAAAAAAAAATTCCCCTGACGTGCTGAAGAAGGTTCTAGAACACTTGAAAAATTATAGCACTTCAGAAAAGATATTGTCTCACACACACACATAAAAAGGTTCTGCAGAGCCAAATGGCATCACATTTTTATTGAAAATCTGGGATGGATTTCACTGTATACATGTGTCTTTGGGGGTGCGTTTCCACTGTGATGCAGATGACTGATTTTAGATCAGTTTCTCATGCCCTGCTCTCAACTGTCCTCCCCCTCCCCACCCCCCTTCCCTTCCTGCTCCATTCTCACCACCACCCCTACCCACCCCCATACCCCCATCGTTACCATTACCCCATGTCCCCCATCCTCCTCTCATCTCTCATCTCTCTCATCTGTCATCTTCAGACTCCCAGACATCCATCTCAGAAATGAGTTTGTTACCAGGTTCTTCAGTATGGTCCTGCAGATTCATGGCGACTGTTTATTGGGTGGGAGTGTTGGGAGGGGGGAAAGGGGGGGGGGGAGTGTCACCCTCCGAGGGGATACGCGGACTCTGCAACAAAGTAGTACTCCACAGTCAGTAGAGGGCCTAGTAGGTGGTGTCCTGCATATTTGAGGTCAAAAACCAGCGCCATTGAACATGAACAGAGTGGCTCGGCGGCAGTGCCGTGTCTCCACCGGTGGGGTGTGGGGTGTGTGTGTGTGTGTGTGTTGTGGTCTCACAGTCTCGACCGGTGGAGGGGGGGGGGGGGGGGGTGTCTCATACGACCTGATCCTGGTAGCTCTGTGGTCTGCTGTCACTGCTACTGTGGTAGAAAGCATGGGGGGGTGGCTGTATGTGAGGGGATCTGGAATGAGGGATGGGGATAAAGAAACTCTGAGATGGATACGAAAAACTGATTTAGAGCCGTTTTCTTGTGTTTTTTTGTGCGTGTGTGGAATCTGCTTACAGACTGTTTTTCTCTCATAGCTTGCTCTAAGCATATATTTATTATAAAATAAACAGGGGAATTAAATATATTGGTAAAAGAATTAAATACATAAATAAGCTGACAGAAGATGAATGAGGAAAGAGCAAAAATGTGTATGTGAAAGAACAGGTGGAAGAAAATACGTGGGTAAAAGAAGAAAATACATAAGTAAGAAAATAGAGAAGAAAAAACACAGGTGTGAATGTGAATAAACAGGTAGAATAAGAATGAAATACACAGGTAAAAGAACTAAATGCATAAACAAAGTGCACACAGAAAATAGAACGAAAAAACCAGACTCGTCAGGCTTTCCCAGTATTTCGACCAGACTGAAAAGTCAGTTTAACTAAAAATGCAAAGCAAATGGATATATGTAAATGATTATGTATTACATAAAAGAACATAAATCAAACGAATGAACAGAAAGTACAGCAAAAAAAAAAAGAAATTATCAGGAAGTCAGCAACACAGACAGAAACTGAAGGCAGATAGACAAATGACCCAAGCTAGCAGACAGGTCAGGTAACAGATCGGACACCAGTGATGACTAGCCATGCTAATACCGAAGGGTGTGGCGGTCCAGTGTGTGGGCCTTGGTCGCATCTCCATGAGTTCAAACCTTCTCTGGTTGACTGAGGTGTCTGTGTCTGTCTGTCTGTCTGCACACACCTGGAATATTTGGAAGTCATTTTTGCCCACCTGCAATCATCTAGAAATACCTGTCCATGGAAATAAAAACCAAATGAAGAAAGACAAAAGGAAAAAAAAAAAAACCAACATAAAAACGAGTCGCTCTAGATTGTCCTTTGCGGCAGCTTCTCATCTGCAACACACACACATGCACACACACACACACACACACACACGCACACATACACTCATGCCCACAGACAGACAGAACTTGCACAAGTTTAAGAGTTGATCACTGTGTGATAATTACACTTGTTTACTCCCAATAATATTGTACATGTCACACAGTCGGATCCTTCATTTACAAAGCATCTGTTAACATCTCTTTCCTTTACCATTTCTTTCTTTCTTTCTTTCTTTTCTTTCTTTCTTTCTTTTTTCTTTCTTTCTCACTCTCTCTCTGTGTCTCTGTCTCTGTCTCTGTCTGTCTGTCTGTCTGGTGTCTCTCTCTCTCTCTCTCTCTCTCTCTCTCTCTCTCTCTCTCTCTCTCTTTCTTGCTTCTTTCTTCTTTTTTCTTTCTTCCTTTCTCCCATTTTTGAAAAAGAATCATCATTTTTCATTACTTGCAGGGTTCAGTCATTGAAAGTTTGGAAAAAGTTTACATAAATAGAGATACCCCCCCCCCCCGCTCCTTTTTTTAGGGCCTTACAAAGGTCTGTAAAAGCTGACATGTGTTTGTATAAAAAGTTTGTAAATTTGATATTGTCCCATAAAAAGGAAAAAAAAAAAAAAAAGAAAGGAAAAGATGCGGTGCTTGTTGGGAATGTTTTGGATATTTAACTCTACCAGTTGTTGTTGCAACATGATGAGTAAATTCTGCTTTTGTAGACTGAAGGGGACAGCCCCAGGGTGACCCCAACTCTCTGGTAATCATAAAGCGTTTGATTTCAGTATGTGCTATCACCAGTCTTTGGTACATATTTCGAGTTTGGAAATCTAGTAGAAGTTTGTTACTTTAGCGCACTTTTATTCTGTTAAAACTCTGATAAATGGACATCCATATCAGTGCTGAATATGGAAAAAAAACAGCAACAAAATGTCTGTCGATATAAATATAGGCATAATTCGCAAACTACAGAGTGACACTTTCCACTCAAATTCTAACCCAGTCGTCTTATACTCAGAAGGGTTCTTTGTATAGTTGAATCAGGTTTGGCAGTACACTTGAACCGATGACCTGCAAACATAGTTCTGTATCTGTGACTTCACCGCTCACTGTCCAGCCCCCAGGATGCACAGTACTCCAGCTCATGTACCACGACATGCTTTGGTCACATTGCAATATTCTAATTTGCTTATTCTGCGTGTGCACGTATGTGTCTGTTTGTCTGTCTGTCTCTTATGTGTGTGTCTGTCTATCTGTCTCTCTATCTTTCTTTCTGTCTATATCTATCTTTCTATCTCTTATGTGTCTGTTTTGTCTATCTATCTTTCTATCTGTCTATCTATCTTTCTATCTTTCCTGTCTATCTATCAATGTCTGTTTGTCTGTCTGCCTATCAGTATATATATCCATTCATCCATCTATCGATCTATCTAGCCATCCGCACTCTAGTTTAAGCCTGGTCCACAAACACTCCCTCCCCTCCCTCATTGCACCCACCCCCTCCTTTTCCTCCCTCCCCCCCTCCCCCAAATTGGATCTTCTCTTATATTTTGTTTTGTTTTGTTTGTTTGTGTTCACTGTTGTTTAGTGTTAATGCCGCAGGGCAGTTCCATGAGAGCGATCCCGTGTATGATAACACACACTCACACAAGCAAGCACACAATCACGCGCAGAGAAAAAGAGAGAGAGAGTGAGTGAGAGAGAGAGAGTGCATGGAATATGTGAGGATTTACCACTTGAGAGGATTACATGCTTTAAAAGTGGTTTCCCCTGAGATGGGGTAGAGACTTTTTTTTTCAACTTCCAAGACAGAGAGAGACAGACAGAGAGAGAGGGAGAGAGAGAGAGAGAGAGATATCCTCACTCCCCACTCCACTTCCCTTAGCTTCTTCTTCCCCTTATCCCATCCCTGTCCTGTGTGTTTCTGTCTTGGGAACTAAGCATTGAACGCACAATGGCTATTGGAACAACACACACCTCCGGTCCCTGTGTGTGTGTGTGTGTGTGTGTGTGTGTGTGTAGCAGAAATGTGATCCCATTGACTTCAAAAGGCTGAAAAGCACGTGCACAGTGTGATAGGCAACACCAAGCGGACACAGCAGGTACACACGCCCTTTTATTGGTTAAGTGCAGGTGTATCATAAGCTGACACAGCAGGTATGCACACACTCTTATTGGTTTAGTACAAGTGTATCGGTAAGCTGACAGCAGGTACACACACACACTCTTATTGGTTTAGTGCAAGTGTATCAGTAAGCTGACACAGCAGGTATACGCACACTCTTATTGGTTCACTGCGAGTGTGTCAGTGGGTTTGTTGTAGGTTATAGTTGTGTGGATGATTCAAATTGATTAACGCTGTTTGTTTTGATTTGGAATGCTTGAGACTGACCTGAGTCAGGTGACAAAGATCAGCTGTAATCAATGCGAGCATGATCAGCGCGGCAATTTTGAGGTGATCTGTATATCTGTCTAATCTTATCTATCTGGCTATTGATCTATAGATCTATCTGTCTATTTATCTATCAGCCGTTGTATCCATCAATCTTGCTATCTTTCTATCTGTTTTCTGTCTGTCTGTCTATCTGTTTATCTGTCAGTCGATCTATCTGATCTGATATATCTGTCTAATCTATATATCTGTCTATCTTATCTAATCTAATCTATCAAACCTAATCTATATCTATCTAATCAAATCTGATCTGTCTATCTATCTGTCTGTCTTTCTCTATCTATCTGTCTGTCTGTCTACCTATCTTCTGCGTTTTAGCCTGAGGAAGGTTTTAAATAAACCGAAAATTTGCAATTACACAGTGTTGATTGCTTTTACTATTCAATATCTATCTATCTATCAATCAATCTCTCTCTCTCTCTCTCTGTCTCCCTCTCTCTCTCTCTCTCTCTCTGTGCGTGTAGTGTACATATATATATATATATATATATACACACACATGCATGATATCTCTTCGACCAGGCAAACGAGGGCAAACTGCATTGATTTTCAGCTGAAAAAATCAGTGGTGCATCCAATATTTGAAAACATCATACGGTTTGAACTAGAAACATGACAATAGTTACACTTTTATTCATGGTACGGTTGACATGGCATAATAGATAACACGAGAGAGGCAGTGGGAGAGAGTGACGTAGAAAGGGAGGAAGGGGATGAGGGGGAATTTTCTTACGATCCTAACTGTATCTAGTTTCCAACAGCGGGACAAGTTTCTCCTAATGTTTGGAGGTGGCACCCGTGATGATTAGCCATGCTAATACTGAGGGGTGACGGTGGCCCAGCGTGTGGGCCTGACTGGCGCCTCACTGAGTTCAAACCTTCTCGTTACACCTGAGGTGTCACCTCCATACCTCATCACACTTTTGGACAGTCGAATAGCGCATGAAGTCATGATTTCCATCGCTGCTCCTTGACCATAAATGGATAGACCATGTTTAGTGTTTAGAATAATTATAAGCATGTATACAAGTGTGAGTGTGTGTGTGTGAAGGGAAGGAGGGGGGGAAGGACGTAGAAGTGGGGGCCGGAGTAGCTCAGTGGTAAAGCGCCAGACTTGCTACCTTGGTGATCCTGGAGTTGCGGGTTCGAATCTCCGCCGTATGTTTCGGTATGGGAGGGGGGGGGGGGGGGGGGGGGGCGGTTCCATCGGAGTAAACATTGCTTCTGACTCCATTTCCCATACACTGATACAGTCCTTCAAATGAGAAATAGCAAGCGAGGTTCCATGTGTGAAAGCATGCATAACATCTTGCACATACACATAAAATCCCATCACTAACTTTCGGAAGAGAAGGCCAGTTTGGCCGTTGGTATGGATGACACGCTACACATGGCATGCACCCTGCGTGAGAAATGGAAAGAATGAAGTAAGTAAGGAAATTGAGCGAACTATTTTGAACAATATTGACTGGATGACATGGGAAACGACTGAATGAAACGTCAGCTGGAAGGTCTTCAGTCGGCACTACCCAGGTAGGCAGCCAGTTGTGTAAACGAATGTGAATTGTAAAGCGCTTAGAGCTTGGTCTCTAGCTGAGGATAGGAGCTGTATAAGTATTCATAATAATAATAATGATAATAGTAATAATAAGAAAAGTGATAATGATAATAATAATTATAATCATAAAAAAAAGTGGTAAGATGAACTGAAAGGAAGAGAGGGACGCTGGTAGTATGGTAGGGGAGTGTGGAAGAGAGAATTAATAAACTTTGGAACAGGCTTTGTTTAGAAATTGGCATTGCTGGATTCCAGATAGAAAAAGAAAAACGAAGGTGAAGAAACTGGCAAACAAGACCCACAGGGGAAGGGGAGGAGGGGGGGACGAGGGCTTGTTTTTGTGTGTGTGTGTGTGTGTGTGTGTGTGTGTGTGTGTGTGTGTGAGTTTTGTTCACAGAGCTGTATGCATAATCCATAAGTGCATACCTGGATCCATATGCCAATGGTTCCAGCTGCTGTTTTTGTACAACCAGTGCCGTTTTCTATGCTTACATAGAATGGAAACTTTTATTTAACGTCTCTTCACAGTTGTGATAGTTGACACATTTTTACACACAACACACGCATGCATGCATTCATGCATGCATGCACGTACGCATTTGTCACACACACACACACACACACACAGTACACACACACACACACACACACACACACACACACACACACACACATTTGTTGTCAAACACACACACTTACACACACACACACACACTTACACATACGCACACACACACACACACACACAAACACACACACACACTCACACACACACACACTCACACTCACACACGCATGCACGCACACACACACACACACACACACACACACACACACACACACACACACACACACACACACACACACACACACACACACACACACACACACACACACATGCATACACACTTACACACACACACATACACACACACACACACACACACACTCGCACGCGCACACACTCACACACACACACACACACACACACACACACACACACACACACACACACACACACAGACTGACTCACTCATAGAGAGGAAAAAAAGAAGAAAGTAATAAAGAGAGGTGGTGCCGTGTGATGGTAAGGTCAATCCCACTTTACAAGAAATGTCCGATTGGAGATAAGGTAATGAGCTGTACACTTTGACAAGGCTCAAGTTGTACAGAATGACCTTGTCGTTTTATCCTTTAAAAAATTCCATATCATACTTGGTAGCATTTTTAGACTGCTGTTGGACACTTGAGACAATGTGCTGCGGAGAAAATGCAAAAAAAACCTGGACCCCCCCCCCCCCCCCCCCCCCCCCATGTTAAAACGATTACCAGTGGGAACATTCAACACACCGAAGAATATAAAATGTTCTCAGAAGCAAAAGTTCTTATGAAGCAGCTAGCTTTAAAAGGTGGGGAACATAGAACTTGCAGGGAAGACCTGGCGTGTTGCGTTTATTAGGCTTGTATTTTTGACTTAACTGTATGCATGTATTTTTTTTTTTTTGGTCAAAAATGGCTTGGATGGATGGTCCTAGCACTTCCTTCTTCTGTGATGGACTGTGCCTGGAAATGAAAAAGAACCAGACGCCAGTGATGACTCGCCATGCTAATACTGAGGGGTGTGTCTGCCCAGTGTGTGGGCCTAGGTCACCTCCCCCTTGAGTTCAAACTTTCTGTCACTCTCTGAGGCGTCTGACTCATTCCAGATGTGTATTTGGACTCCTTGGAAT